>CALSBV010011423.1:12313610-12324912 GCA_943590825.1 Bovichtus diacanthus
AGAGAGAGAGAGAGAGAGAGAGAGAGAGAGAGAGAAAGAGAGAGAGAGGGAGACAGAGACAGAGAGAGAGAGACAGAGAGAGACAGAGAGAGAGAGAAAAGCATCATCATAAATTAAATATAACAGTCAAGAGTGTTCATATTAATGTTATGCAAAACTGCATTGATTCAACTCCAAGCATCGCAATACAAAAATACAAAATATAGAGATAAATCAAAAAATTATTCTGGGGCACTTTTGAAAACATAACGTTTCTTTAAGAGTTTGCTTCTCCACGATGAAGGCATCCGCATTCCCAAAACACTCTTTGTCATGAAATGATGACTTTTTAATAGTTTTGTTTGAAGAGTGCCTTGGAACTTCTTCTTTTTTCTTTTAACCAACAATCCCACATGCTGAGGAACGTTTTTAGCAAATGCTCCCACACAAAAGACTCTGCGGAGGCTCTCTTTATATCACACCCTCCCTGATCAAAACTGATCAAGTCGGTGGCCACAGTTTATACATTTAGCAACCAATCCAATAAATGTGGCATCTTTCTATATTCTTTCCAACTAAGATTACACAAGATAATATTTCATTAATATGGATACTTTTATACAGGAAATGTATTAGTATTTTGTAATTTAAAGCTGCACTGATAAATAATTTTATATTTATAATGGCTTATGTGACTTTTGAATGTGAAAGGGGCTGCTCGTAGTGACGAATCCACAGATAAATCTTCCCCGAATCAGCAGTTCCCCTCAGTTCTACAGAGCATTTTAATGTCTTTCAGCTCATTGTTTTAGTTTGATGGCCATCAACTTTAATGTTTCAGTTCAGCCTCCCTGATTCACGTTGCAGCAGGTAGCTGTTTTCAGATAAACCAACTCTACTCTACCTGCCCTGCACCAAACGGTAGATAGACTATGTTAGAGACTAGCTGGTGATCATAGTCGAGTATTAAGCATTTAAAGAGGCAGACATTTCAGGAGTTGGTGGAGACCAAAACAAAGCTAAAAGCAGAATGTTGGACTTACATTTGACAGGCGGCCAGAAACACTGCTGTCTGCTAGACGTGTTCATAGGCAACAGTTTGCTAACAATATGCGCCACAAAAACTTAAGGTAACACAAGGTGATGTGATGCTAATGTGGTGTTTACAGCGTGTCCCACTGCCCCCACATGTGCAAGGTGCCGCTTTAAGGTTGTCCTAAATCTAGAACTTCGAGTGTAGTCCATAAATAGTTTTCCACCAGCACTCTTTTTGTAAAAGGGTGTAATAAACTGTGACTACCAGCTGCTATGAGTAACTCTGTTGGTCAGTCAGTCAAATGTTTAAGCCTCCTCCTCCCTGCACATGTACAGCTGTGGAATACAGACCTGTAGTGAGATACTTCTTAGTTTCTCAGATAGAGACGGGGGCGCTTTAGCTCACTTGGACTTTAATGTTGCCCAAATTCTAATCCCAAGGACCAAAATGTATTTTCTGAAGCTGCTACAGTAACATCGACCTGGGAAAACACGCTGTCCATAGCATCATAAGTAAACCTCCTGTTATTTCTTTTCAAAGTGTTCATGAAGGCAACTTCGTAGGTTGTGAGTGTCTCAGGTACATTATTGATCTTAGTTTGAACTTTCACTTCTAATCTCTTTAAGATTTTACTGCTTGCCACAAAGTGAGAGCTCCTTGAGTTGTTTTATAGCATGCATATTGTTTAAGTAAGTGACCACATTTACGCAACATTATCCATGGTCTAATATTTCTTAGAGAGAGTCTACAAATGTTAGATAGAAATAGAAATAAATAGAAACTACAATGATGCGGTCATATCGTGGAAGGATAAATCCATTATACCTCGAGAGATCTAGAGCCTGGTTCCTAATCCCCTCAAAATAATTCAAATATTTAGCGTCAGACATCTTTCATCTCCCTCCAACTTTGCATGATGTGGCACCAGAGATTCAATGGCATTCAGATGTGGCAGAGTAGAAGACAATAAGGTTGCTATATATGGATTACTCTCTAATACGTGATCTGCAAATGTGTTGAAGTTGAATGCTAGCCAAGGACAGCATGGTGATATACATTATGTGATGAATGTAGAGAATCAGGATGGGATTTCTTGGAATTTCACCCTCACAAAAAGTTGAAATGTTTCATATTTGGGGAATAGCATCCTAGTCTGGGTCCTTGAGGGGGGATGTTTTGGGAAAATGTCAGTTTCTTTGGGGTGGAGGTGTCTGTCTCTCTTCTGCCTAGTATGTAGTGGTGAAAATATATATTCTGAAAGGAAGTTTAATCGTTTCCCTTTTCAGACCAACTGCTAGTCATCAAAGGTTTTGCATAAAAATTAGCTGTTTAATTATTTGTGAGGACAAAGTGAGCCGTAGTGTAATTCTTGGTTTCCCACCAACAAGCCTGTGTGTCATTTGCTGAGTTAGCAACTGAGCCTGAGGAAAGAAATAAAGCTGTTTCCCTACATGACACATATGATACAGTATGTACAATATATATATGTAATACTTATTAGATCATTTATTTATATAGATATAAAGCACATATATTAGAGTGTAGATTAAAAGGTTTGATTGATTGTACTCTGGCATGCACATATTATAAATATCTGAACAGATGACACCTAATGTTTTGTAAATTAAATATACTGTAGGTTATCTTAACAAGTTGGCTTAACAAACATTACAACATGTTTTAACACATTGTTTTGCTTTTAGAGGACACAAATCGTATTTATTGCAAATAATTTCATATAAATGTAAGTGCAGTATACTAAATCAAAATATAGAGAAATGTCAGTGTTTCAGTGACAGCGTTTCACCCGGTGCACCACGCTGTAACAACAGGCTGGGGCTTTAAGTGGACAAACAGTATGAACTGGGTCAGGAATCCAGCTGAGACACTACATGCTGAATTTTGCATATACGAAAATATTTTGCAATGAGAACTGCCAGCGACTAAATCTGGGACAGTGGTTTGATTATTACCGTGTAACTCGCTGCATTTAAAGTCCCAGCTTTGCTTTAGTCAGTTGGGCTCTGCTCTCCAGGGGGAATATCAGGAGCCATTACATCTTGTCAGTCTGTTTGAATTTAGATGGTGCACCTGTGTTTATTTTGCTTTATTTAGTTTATTTAGTAATACAATAAGGCAGGATAAACACAATGAAAGCTCACTCTGCAACACGGTGACACTATTGTGATTTGTTATTTTGTATCAACTCACAATTTAACCAAAGTGTATGTGGCACCCTTTATTTGTGCATCACTATTACACCTTGTGAGAAGAATTGAACTGATGTTTGTGTGTCTTTTGCTTCAGGTTGGGAATGAGATTGTACATTATAGGTATTTAAAGTCCATAGCATTCTTGATTCTTTTGAATCAGACATGTTTATTCCTTAACACTCCCTTTTTAGGCGTCCTACTCTCTTTAAAATTCTACCAACAATTAGGACTAAACTAAACAACATTTTCTTTTGTTGCTATGTTTGTTTTCATTTCAAGTCGATATATATTTTATGTATTTCTGATCAGAAATATATCCTATAAATGGGTGAACAAAAACTCAATCTAATGCAATCAAATACAAAACAACCTTTAAAAAAAAAGAAATCTCTAATACTACTCTCTTAAAGCTTATGAATTGCATTTGTGTTATTTTATGGTAATGTAGCTACACTTTACAGTAATGCATTCTAGTTCAACAACAGCACACAAGGCAGCCTTAGACGTTACAGCGGGGGAAAGTCGGTGACACAGTCTCAACAAAAATTGAATATTAAAAGCTTCTAGCAGTAGTAGGGCTGTCCTCGACTAAAGAAATTCCAACACTCATACAATTTTTTGTCGACTAATCCACGAGTTGATTTAATCGACTGTAAAACTAAGTTTCTCCGCAAAGAATCATGCACTTTAAACTTTAAACACTTGCGTTTACCAGAGATGTGCTCATAAGTTTCTTGGAAATACTGTAAGTCATTCAAGATGAAAGAACGCATAAAAAAATGACTCATGGACCAAAAACGAACAATTAGTCGACTAATGGACTAAGAGGGGGCAGCCCTAGAGCAGCATATCTTTTCCAGGGAAACAGTAAATGATTTCTGTGCATTACACTGCACAAGTGTTCATTACATTGTGTTAACCTCCTGTGCTATATACTAAGATATAATGTTATACACTACCACTGTGAACTACTTTCCAGCATCCTCAGTAGCGCTGTGGCTCCCCACTGTGCCTGACACTGCACCAGCACAACAAACAGCATGAATAGAAATGTAACAGTGATGATTTTCCCACAACCACTCATAATTTCTACTCGTCTCACTTTGTTTTTATGCTGTTTGGCAATGTTAAGGAGTAAAACAGATGTGTTTTATTGAGATTGCACTTGTAGTTGTTTGTAGCGCTGACTTGTAGAGCAGAGGCAGAAAGAGACATGTTGACAGGGAGAGGGAGAGAGAGGCATTGGAAGGAATTTCAATGTCTTTTGGCCCATTTTTCAAGGAATTGATAAACCGCTACATTCCAAGCATCCTGATCCCCAAACTGCAGTGCTCAGCTGCCGAGCGTGCTGCATGGCGATACTGAATTGTGATCTCCGAGACAGAGCTTCCTCCTTCGCCTGCGTTCTTGTACGGTTGAAGTTTGATTCTGTCTCCGAGTTTGTTCTTTACCACAGCTTTCCTGGGGAATGATGGAGGGCATGATATCTCACTCCTGTCAACAAACGCAAACTGGAGAACAAAACGGGGGTAACTCTGTGCACCTGTACAATGTATACACTGTTACACCTTCTAACGTGTGTGTGTGTGTGTGTGTGTGTGTATGTGTGTGTGTGTTTGTGTGTGTAAAGCAAAGATTCCTTCTTCCTCCCTCCTCAGCTGTCATTGTTCACACTTGTAACTTATAGGATATTTTTTTTGCTCACAGGGATGTTGTTCAGGTCAGTGCTGCAAAAATACTCAAATCCACCAGTAAGCGGTTTTGCCCCAGCGTCAAAAATCTAAACACAGAAAGGTAATCTGCTATTAGTTTCATTTATTGACTAGTCTTTTATTTTACTTTCCCTAAAAAAGACCATGCGGGGGCGCCCTGGTAGCTCACCTGGTAGAGCGGGCACACCATGTACCAAGGCTTAGTCCTCACCGCAGCAGCCTGGGCTCAAATGTGACCCGCGGCCCTTTGCTGCATGCCCTCTTTGCCCCCCCCCCCCTTCCCCCCTCCTGTCAACCCTCAGCTATACTGAAAAAAGGCAAAAAAGCCCAAAAACTATCTTAAAAAAACACAACCATTTTAACAATACAAAAGTAGTTTTATTTGGAAGGGCTAGATGATGTGAGGAAGATAGAGTAAGGGTCATGTTTGGTAGGATGGTGGGATGGTGGGGGTTGAGGAGAGGGATGAAAGGGGGTCGATTGCATGGGGCTGAACGGAGTCGTAGTGTGACTGGAGCGTCTGAAACCCGTGGGTCAAGACTCATCTCGGTGAGCTTCGTGCTTTATCGCTCAAACTCAGTGCTCAAACTCTGTAAATATCCCTAAAATGTATGTAGTAAAATAGCAATATCACAGTGAAAAGAACCCTCTATTAGGGCTTAAAAATCTGCAATTGGCCATTTTTCTCACAGCAGACAGTTTGATTTGTCATACTAGGAACACAGGTGTTACTAATAACGTTAACTCTTCGCTCTGTTCTACTCAAATCACAGTGTGACAATGAGCCAGCATGCATAATACCAGGACCCTGAAACTGAGCAGCTAAATGTAATTCATTGATCATTAATCTTATTATTAACTCCTGTGCTTTTCCTACTGTGAAATCATAAAATGTCTTCCATATAAAAGGCATTTAAACGTTATAGTTTTTCTATACTTTTGGATTGTATATACTCCAGCAATGCATCAGATTTAATGAACCAGTGACAGGTTTAAGGTTCATCTTGACCTTAGAAACAGCAATTGAGAAAATGATCTCTCCACAAGGTCCCTTTTTCCCCAGTTGTCATGCACTTGTAGATGTTTAAATTCCTTGTGTGATCAAGACACTGCCCTTCTCGCTGTTACTATCACTTGTAATAAGGCTTATTTATAGGAATTCAATGTTGTTCTACTGTTGCACCTATTTTATCTGATATTACAGTTGGAACAATTATTTGATTAATCCATTTGTCGGCAGAAAATTATTTAACTGTTTTGATAATCATTTAATCATTTGCTAGGTAAAAATGCCAAAAATGATCTAGTTCCAGCTTCTCAAAATGTAAGAAATTGCTGCTTTTGGACTGTTTGTTGAACAAAAAAAGACATCAGGACGTCAGGTTGGGCTGTAGGTAGTTGTGATTGCGATTAATTGTGTTTTTTCCTGACATTGTACAGAACAAACAATTAATCATTTCAGAAAATAATATCCAAATTCATTGCTAATTAAAAATAATCTTTCGTTGTAGCCCAAGCTCATAGGGTAAGAGTATCAGATCTTACCTTACTGAATTAGCATAAAATTCAACATGTAAATATATGTGTGTGTGTTGCCAAAGATGCCTTGCTCTCATTGTTTGATCCATATCCAAGTCTCTGTGGGCCCTTGCTGTTAAAAGGTTCTATTTCTGGCAGCAAGTCGTTGTTCTCCATGAAGCCACGTTGCTCGAGCATCCTGTTGGCAGACGCTGAGTTCTCGCAGAACTGTGGGCTCCGGTCCCAGCTTATGACCTTTGTTGTGTATCATACCACTGTACACACACGTGCACATGGACATACACACAAACACACACATATATAACAAGCTAAAGCAAGAATTTAATTCGTGTATGAAAGAAAGGCCGGATAAGAGCCATCAAAAATGTAAACTCGAGATGGATATGGAAGAAGAGAGTCAGAGGGAGGGTTGTGATTCGAGAGATGCAGATAAGAAGGAGAAATAAAGATGGGTGAAGGAGGACAAGATGGAGGGTTGCAACAGAGAGCTGAAAGAGAAGGAGGGCAGGAGACAGAGTGTGCACTGCGCTTGTTTTTTGCTGATACAGATCAGATTTCATAAAGATCCACATGATTGCCTCATAACAAGGGGGACGCAGAGAGGAATGAGATGGAGAGATGAGGCGGAGGAAAGCAGAGACACAATGAAATTGATAAATAGCTGCTTGCCCTCCCAGCAGTTGCTTTCTAGGTTTTTCGGCTTCCTTTTTTCCCCCCAATGGGCTTAATATGATTAGCTTAACTGTAATTTGGAAAGAAAGAAAAAAATCAAGGGCAGTAATAATGATGGAAAGACGAGTTTCCACTTGTGAATCTCTGATTGGAAATGGAAATTGAGGATTTTGAGTCCTCTTTTAATGGTCACACACATGTACATAGCACAGCACACACAGTGACATTTAGACTCTGCATTTAACCATCCTAGTATTAGGAGGACTGGGCAGCGATTATATTGTCAGCGCCCGGGGAGACGTGTGGGGGTCCGGTGCTTTGCTCAAGGACACCTCGGCAGCGCCCAGGAGGTGAACTGGTACCTCTCAAAGTACCAGTCTACGATCCATACTTGGTCTGTTCGGGGATTTGAACCGGTGACCCTCCGGTTCCCAAGCCAAGTCCCTAAAAAGCACGTCTTTCGAGCCGGAATTGAACCTGCGACCTGAGGATGAAGAGCTCAGTGTTGGATGGTGTTATGTTGCTCCGACGATGGCTTATTTCACTGTCCACATTACTCTGACTGTCCCCTGGGTTCACCTCTGCCCCCGGCTTCTCAACTTTCCTGACTGACAGCGAGAACCATAGCCTCATCGCTCCTTATACTGAGGATTGGCAGGGGGCCAGGCACAAGGCTAAGCTGCTGCTGAGCCTGTGACTGACTGACCGACTGAATGACTGACTTGGAGACAGACTGAGAAATACTGCAAGGCAGGCGGAGTGGTAACTTGACATTTCAAAGCAGTGGACAGGGCAATTTTGAATGAAAAGCTGCAGGACAGTTCAGGCTGGAACGGGCCTGTGTCGGAGGCTGCGCCTGAGAAGAGGTCTGTATCTGGGGTGCAAGCTGAGTCGAAGCATCAGGCTTAGCTTCTGGTTTGGCTGCATGGGAAGGAGACTGTCAATCAAAAGGTTACTCTTCCTCTGACTATACCGATGTGGCCTGACCATAGAAACAGAACGAGGCTAGAACAGACATTGAACTGTTTGGCGTGCTCGCATAGTTCAAAAGAAAATAGAGATTTTTGTTCATTTTTATGGTGACAACACACATCTGTTGGCCCGTAAAGTGTGTAAAAGTTTTTTTTACGTTTTTACTGCAAATAAAACATGGATACTTTATAGAATCCACAGTAAAGAGTAAAAAACATTAAAAACAAATAAACCAAAAACACAGAACACAGTCAGATTCAGATTCCCACACGCACCACCAGAGTTTACAATGATAATGTACAATAAGAATAAGAATCTTAGCATGATGAAGCGTGATTTCAAGTAGGGTTTCTAAATGTTAAAGATGTAATATACTGTAAGGTATCCTGATGGCACTAAATCAAACAGCACTCTCTGCCAGCCTTTAACATTTGGTACTTTTGCATTGATCCACTGCATTACAATGTTCTTTCTCGCAGCATAGTTAACAATTCACTACAATCTCTTAATGTTGTTACATGTCTGCTTAGAAGGCCCAGATTACATTATTATTTAATGAATAGATTTTGTTGATTTTCCTATAGAAATATGACACAATTTAATCCAGCAATCCTCAATTAATCGTCTCTAGCACCGAGGCTACGGAGATAGTGCACAAAAAACAAGCGAAACCTCTCCATGCTTCTTACTACTCCACTGCTCGTGTGGTTGTTACTGCAAAACCTCACCTCAGCGTGTCACCAACTTGCCTCAGGTCGGTTTATGAGGAAGTTTATACTAAATTAGTCTGCTTTCTGACCTCTGAATCATTGCCCACATCTTGATTTTCCCGGTAATTCAAATTGCGAATAATTATTAATGAATAATGAAGTGAAACGAGGTGGCAGTTCAGTCTGATTATGAGGTGACGGCAGAATTAGGTGCTATCAGCTAAGGTCAAACAACTATTTAAGCAGAGTTTCTTGTTCAACTAAAAGTCAAAGCACAGCAGTGAGTCAGCGTTTGGCATTTTGTGGAGGAATACTACACTTTAGGTTCAGTGACTCATACTACTGTAGTAGTGAAGTGACAACTATAGTGCTAGCTTGCATGTTTTACCAGAGGAACATTTAGAACAACACTAGGCAGTCTGTAACCTTCGGCAATTAAAACCTATTAAAGAAGTAAAACAACACAATTCAGCATATAATCAGCATACAATCACAAATACTAGAGCCAAACATATTTAGACGACCTTTAAATATGAAAGTATTATTGTCCACTTGAAATTTATCGTCAGTACTATTTGATAAAGTACTATTAGTATACAGTGATTGTAAAGTTTGGATCATATATGTAGATGAAAATTGTGTTGGTTGTTTAAATAGTATTATAGTATGTAATTGTGCTTCTTAGGCAAGGGTTTGAGCAAATCTAACAAACTGCAAAAATACAGGTCTTATAAGAAAACTCAAAAATCTGTGTGTGTGTGTGTGTGTGTGTGTGTGTGTGTGTTTGTGTGTGTGTGCGGTGATCTTATTTGTGAATCAATCTCCCGTGGCCACAGGCTTGCAGAGACATTTGATTCTACATCAGAAGTGAAGCGGTCTTCCTGCATTTTCAGTCCATGCTTCAGCAGTTCCCAGAGAAATAAAAACTCTCAGCTGAAGCTGAACCAATATCTTTGTTAATCCACCTTTACAGGCTAAAAGGGAATTTTTACTCAAAGTCATAAGGAAAAAAGCTGGCAGCCAGGCCTCCCACCTCGCCCTTTGTGTCCCAGACATCCCACCCTCACACAACCTTTCTCCCACTGCATTTATAATGCATTAAGGCATTATGTAATGACCACGACTCCAAGACAGCTACAGTAGTGTGGCAGCTGTCAAAGCACCAGGATGCCAATTACCACGTATGGCCATGTGCCATCACTCTTTCTGGCTTTCACCTTCTTGTGCGCCTATATGGAGCAGAAGATAGGAGAAGCAAAGACATAAATAAAATGATAACAGCAGGAGCAACAAGAGGAGAACGATGGGAGGATTTTAATGAGAAGGGGAACATGTTGTGTTATGAGTGGGAATGTAAGAGAAAGCAAAAAGGGAAAAGACACGAGGGAAGATACTAAATCAGGGCCAGCCATGATTTATTGAAGAAGTCCACAGTTAACCCCGTCTGTCACATTTATTTCCCGCGCTTCTTTTTTTATAGGTAAATTATGTGCACCAATAAATGCCCATGCGGAGGCACGGGGACGCTTAAATCCTTCCTCAATGAGATATTTTACATCGCTCACAATTGTTCTTTCATTCAATCATTTTCCATACACAATGTTTCCTATTCAGAGCAGGCTGGAGGCTATCCCAGCATACAGCATACAGCATATCCCAGCATTGGATGAGGGGCAGGGAACGCAGCCAGTCCGTCACATAAACAGACCAATTCACACCCAAAGGCAATCTGGAGTTTTTAGTTCATGATACTTTAATCTCTTTGGACAGTTGACAAAAAGTGGAGCATCCACTAAGCCAGGGGAATGCAGCAAGAAAATACAAAAGTTAGGGTATCTTTTTTTTTTAAAATATCTTGGCTTATTTCAATAATTCACTGATTTTATATCATCTACAACAGGCCTTTTCAGTTACAATTCTTTTATCAAAAGAATAGCTTGACATTTTGGGAAATATTTGCTTTCACCTGGCTCTGTCCAAAGGTAACAAAATCTGCCTACCAGCATTTTCTCAAGCTTACTGATTAACAAAGTGTATTTTGTTTGTTTATTCCGAACAAAGTGTCATCACTCTTCTTATCTAACTCTTGGCCGAAAGCAAATAAACATATTTCCCAATATGTTGAAGTATTTCTTTAATACCCACCGTCATTTATTTACTGAAAGATTGAGATTAGATACTAAAGCTAATGGTCATTGTTTTAAATTTTTTATCTTTTTCTTTCACAGGTTCAGGAGTGGCTATGTCTGAACTGTCAGATGCAGAGAGCGTTGGGGATGGACATGACAACACCACGCTCCAAGAGTCAGCAACAGATACACTCTCCTTCTCATGCAGCCAAACCAGAATTTAAACCTGATGCTTCGACTCAGCCTGCACCCCAGACACAGCCCCCTCCTCAGACACAGCCACCAGAGCAGGCCCATCCTCCGGCGCAGGCCCATCCTCCGGCGCAGGCCCATCCTCCAG
>CALSBV010011423.1:12330042-12366382 GCA_943590825.1 Bovichtus diacanthus
TGGAGACTGCAATGCCCTTAAAGACAGACCCAGGGTACAGTGAACATATGTAGAACATGTAGTATTTGCGAATGTGCCACAGCTCTGCAGGAACACAGTTGCCCCTCTCACACAGAGCCACAGTATAGATGTCATTCTCATTCTCAAACAAGCTGGAAGTGTTTTCTGAAGGTTGGCACCAGCCTGTGTCTCCCTCAGGAGTCTCATCCAAAGCCAGATGGCTGCCGGCATCCAATCCTGCCATGCTCAGCCTGGCTGCTCCTAAAGTGATGATGGTACACCATCACAGATTCAAACACCCACCCGGCCTCAATCAGCTGCTTGACGCCTTTTAATACTTCCATATTCCATTGCGCTGCATGCACTATGTGCTTGTAGAAAGCCAGCGCCCATATAGTACTTGTACAATAATTCGGATTCACACGCCCACATGCATCTTACACATGCTGCAAATGCCAGGATGCATGTCTTCACGCCCACTGAAACACCCCCTATGAGTAATAATATAAAAAAAATAGGCTATATTTGTCAGTTCACTGTTAAAAAATTATTATGGAAGACTTTAAAATAGTTTTATTTATTGTTAATAAATGCTAAAAATAACAGCCTTATATTACTGTACTTTACTTAGATACAATTAACTGTTTACAACTGAGTTAATAGATAAAATAATATGATTACCCATAAAAACATCTTCTTGTAATTTTAGTTATTTCTATATGTTGAATTATGCTACTGACTCCTATTTTAAAATGCTAATGGTAGCATCTGGCACTTTCTAAACATATTCCAGCTCTGCAAACACCCACGTACACGCTCACATACAATATGGAGACCCACACACATTACTGCACGTCACCCTCCTGTTCTCTTATTTCAAATGTATAAAATGGGTGAACTGCGTGTTCCTGACTCACCTCGCTGTAAAACTGCCAGCCTGCCAAAAGAAATATCTAATTGTTGCCGTGTACCTTATTTTTATTTCAGCTCTTTCTCAAACGTTTTGTCGTACTCTTACATTATACAGATTTAGGTGACGTGCCGGATGCAAGAAATCTTTCCCTTTAAGGTGACACTTGTGTCTCTTGTTTCAGCTGTAGTCAGGATGGGTCCACACAAGCACCCTCCTTCTCATGTTTTAGTGCTCCTCTCCCTCCGTTTGCATTCCCCTTCCTCCTGTCTACATGCCTTAGTTGGAGACGGCTTGCTGTTGACACATTGATTGAATTGGCAATTACTTCTGGTTGAATCGCTCGCAGTTGACATTGCAACACGGGTACTCAGCCCTCTTGATTCAGTCTACGCTCTGTTGATTTAGCAGCAACGGCAGGGCGAGCATTTTAAAACCCCTGCACATAATAAGACAGAGTATTTATAAGAGGTAATACAGACACAAACAAAAAGAGGCAGAGAGATGGGTGTGTTTCTGTGTGTGTGTGTGTGAGTGCAGGGGGGAGGGGTTGGGGGGGGGTCTCTTAGAAGGAGCTAATACTTGAGTGTTTGTAATCCGTGTTGAGGGAGTGTAGTGATCCCTTGAGTATGATGCTTAACCCCCACACACTATTGTAAAGTTCCACCCACACAAGTAAGTGCCATCTGAGAATAATAAGCCCTGTTGGATGATTAAACCGAGACAATTCCATTTTGACTTTGCCTGATAAATATATTAGCGTCGAAGAGACTGTAATGGTGAAACAAAGGTTTTCCACCTAAATCTTGTATGTCTCCCTAAAGAGGCGCTTCTTGTTCGATTTAAATGACATGAGGCATGTTTGCCCCAAATTCTTATGCCACAGTATACTCAGTGACAAAACTCAGGGTGTGTGTCTGTGCTGTGGTAGACAAGAAAACAGGAAGATGATGTGATGTACAGCAACGCTCGCATCCTGTTGAGATTATGTGGCACCCAGCACAGATGGCTCGCTGGTCTGGAGGCTTAAATGCCACTCACTCTCATTTCTGGGACCTTTGTGTTTGGCGGCACGCTCTGGGCACAGTCTGAGATGGAGTAGCATATACTTTAGCTAAACTCCTGTATATGACAGACCTGCTGAGAGATCCAGGGCAAAGTTCCCACACATTTAGGTCTTATTTTGCTTGTCCTTTTTAAGATTTTTTGAAATGCATTGTATTTCCTGATTCTAAACCGGAGACTAACAGGAGAGTAAAATCCTCACTGACCAGCACTTAATGACAGCGGGATTGCATTGTATGTGCCTTATTCTGCTAATCTTTCTTAAAAGTGTTCCTTTTGTCATGAGATGTCCCTAAGGTCAACCATGGCCTGTTCCAAGCCCTGCCTGCACCGGCAGCAATATCAGCTCTTTTGATGAATGGCTATCTAGGAGCACAGTGACCATATTGAACTCGAATTATCCCTCCAGTCTTTTTCCGTGGTTCCATCTTCAAATGCCCTTCCTCTCCTACCTTGTGAGTATGGGCTTTGAAGCCTACAAGAGACCTCAGCATTGGCTTAATCACCTCTTCAGAACTCATCATCCTCAAGGCCTGGTGGCTATGCTAACAAGCTTTAGCGATGCTCCAGGGGCCGCTGGCAGTGCCGTGTCTATCCTCGCTGTCAGAGCCACAGAGGTGGGCCGGAGTGCTCCTCCCACCCCTGCAACTGGGCCCTCCTGTCTCAACACATCACTTCACCCGCCTCATCGGTACAGCCCTCTCTTCCCGGCAGCACCTCAGGCATGCAACTACTCCCTAATGCCGGCATTAGGGAAGAAGGACGGGGTTAGTTGAGTGTGCGCTGTGCTTAGAGGCTGCGAATACTAAAAGGCTGGCGACACAAATGTGAGATTATAGAACGGAGACGTGTAGTTGTATGTCAGGGGGACGGAAAAAAACACAGCCAGACAGAGGGAGAACTATAATGAAAGAGAGCAGGAGATTGAGAGACAAAATGAAAGAGATAAAGCTCACTGATCACTCTGATATTACATTTAACCCCTTTCTAATCTTCTCAGTGCTGCAGCTGTCGGGCAGCAGTGGAGATGACCAGATCAGTTGCTGGGGTCTGGGCTGCTCTGAGCAGCGGCCTGACAGCAGTATTAACAATAGCACAAGCAGCATGAGGATCATTACACTTAGCCAGAGAGCTGGTCCTCCCACTGCCTCCATTAGTGAAGACACTGTGGCTCCACTGCCAATGCAGTTTACTGCTGGGGGCGTGACACAATAACCAAAGGAAGGGTAATAGTGCTTAATGGGTTCACTTGGTCACTGTCCTTTTCTTACAAACACCTCACTTCCCAAACCAACACATGCAGGGTTGTTTTTGTCTCAAATGTGTAGTTGTTGGTATAAAAAGCACAGGGATCACTACCCTGTGCTTTTTATGCCAGTTCATGTGCAAAAAGCTGCAGCAGAGCTATCTGATCAATCTGCTGCACTTAATGCACTTTGAACTTTGCTATCTCTCCTGGGAACCCCTCACAACTCACCCCACGTTGTGCCATCTTTTTCGTCCTTCCATTAACAACTCTAATAGGTTAAATGACTGCAGTGCACACAAGTGAAATTCATTTAATATGCCATGGACATGTCTCTTAAATGTCTTTAGCATGTAAAGCTGTATGAGCAGTAGTAAACCATTTTTTTCTAGCATGAGACAAATTACAGCCAGTTTATCTGTAAAGGTCATATATTATGCTCATTGTCATGTTCACGTGAGTATTTCTGTATTCCACTAGGACATGTTTGCATGTTTTAATGTTCAAAAGCACATTGTTTTTCTCCTGCTGTCTGTCTGAATATACCTGTACTCACCCTCCGTCTGACACGCTTCGTTGTGGTGCCTGTATCTTTAAGCCCCCTCCTGAAAAAGCTCAGTCTGCTCTGATTGTTCAGTGTTTACGGTTCTTCCGCATGTATGCTCTCGCCGTCTCTGCACCGCCATTACAGCCGGGGAATGACTGTAACGGCGCTGTAGAACCACTTTCCACCAATAAATTGTGTAGTATTGACATCACAACCTTATAAAAGTCCTGACGGCTCATTTAAAGGCACAGTTTCTAAATACGGGCTGTGCTCTGTGGATTGAGCGTTTTGATACTTATACAATATTTATATAGCAACTAGACCTGACGTATAATAAATAAATTAAATGAAAATCTCACTTTTTACATTAAGGGAATTCTCTCTGTTTTTGCAGTTTCTGGTCTTTAAAGTCCCTGATGACCTGTTTTTCAATCAGCGTCTTACTATGAGTAATGAGGTACACGTGATCATGATCTACCTAATCACAGTTTTTTATGCCAAAGGTACAATAGTTTGATTATTTCGCTTAATTCTCCCATACAGTATGTAGTACAAGTCCCATGCTCACTCAAAGGGTGCTGATGCCCACGCTGCCCTACAGAGTTGCTAACGAAGTTAAAAGATGATGCGTTAGTAGACATATATTTCTGCTTGACTCCCTGCTGTAAAGTAATCACCTGACCAGTGCTCACTGCTGGTGATATGTTACAGCTCGAGTCCCTTGTCTTAAAGACAAATGTGAGATACATGAATTGTATTTGCTTGGCTGATCTGGCAGGAGTATTAGAAACTCATCTAAAATGAAACAGGGCCGAGGAGACAGCCTGATTAGCTTGTCCTGGGGACAGACATATGCGATGAGACACATGTTTGTATGGGCTTGGCTGCCAACTACATTGTAAAATAAGGTTTGTTTGGCTGCAGCTTGATTAACATTTTGGAAAACAGATTTATGTTTGGCGGTTTGACTGTTGTTTCTGCCGCTGCCTTTATTCTGTTTTAGCCTCGGAGGAGTTTTGCAAAACGCACGTCTGACTGTTGAATCTTCCTGGAAAGAGCAGATTAGCCATCGCATCACCCATTGTCTGTATGATGCTGTTGACAAACTATACTGTTGTGCGTACAAAACGCATATTAATAGCCTAATCTCATTCAGCCACCTTGGCATTCTGTGTCTCGCTACCTTTCTGACATTAAGCCGGTATGCTGTTTGTTCTCCCGAAAAGGTGAAGAACAGTGAACAAGTCAGAAAAGATGAGGTAGGTAGTGTAGGAAGGTGAAAGTAAGACACATCAGTGACTTCTTAGTATACTGAATGCATATTTTAGACAGTTTGACCACAGAGAGAGATGCACTCACTAAACTAAGCTGAGCTGTGTGCACCCGCTCTGGGTTCCTTTTTAATATTGCAGAGGCATAAACACTGCGATTCATCTTGAATATTCTCAGCAAATTAGCAGAGCTGGGCTAAAAAGTTTACCAAAGAAAAAAAAAAAAAAAACTAAGGACACAGTCAACCATCCTTTGCCTTCAGAACAGCTTCAGTCGTCCTCTGAATGTTGTCCTGAAGTGTGTGAAGTGGAATATCGGATTGTTCTTGTCCTCCAAGAAAGATTTCACTTCTTTGAGAGTGCCTCATATATGATTGTGATGTGGTGAGAGTGTTTTTTTTATGGATTGAGACAACTCTTGGGTTGTTTTAAGGTGAAATCTTTTACATACGTAATGTTCATTTTGTTCAGAATTTTGTTTTATGTTGTATTTCTCTTTAATTTAGATGTTTTAGTCAGCTGTCTTGTTGTTGGTCTGAACCCATTGTTATTGCTGTCAGGACACTCTTGATAAAGAGATTTTCAATCTCAGAGACTTTCAAATAAAGGTTGAATAAAGAAATGTCAATTGCTATTTTTACCACATGTACTGTCTGGTTCTTGTGGATTTTTCCTATTGAGATGGCTGCTGATAACGTTATAGTTCCAGAACTGTAACAAACAATGAGCTGGAAAAGATCTAGAAAGAAGGAAATATCTTCTACCAGTCCGTGTCTGTTCAAAAAGACGATGTGTGGTTAGAAACGTGCTCTCAGACTAAATGCTCTTGTGGGATCACTTGGATGTCTTGGTGCTTTTCACTGTTTCTTATTCATGTATCGAGAGCCCCCTACTGAGGCAGGACAGTCTCACCGATGTGATCGTCATGCCCTGTGTGCTGGGCACCTGTTGCCCCCTTTGAAACTAATAGAAACAGACAGAATAAATTGTAAAAAAAGAGAGTAGAAAACATGACCTGACCCTGTGCTGCCCAGCCCCCTGAGGGACGGCACAGACACATACTTAATGGCAGATGACACACTGGTGTCCTGCAGCAAGACACTATAAAAAGTCGTTTCAGATGTAGCCTGCCACTGTCTTGGAAAAGTATTCTACTGTAAACACTTAAGTAATGTGCTGGTTTGTACGCATTAGTCACGCAATAATCAAGTAAGGAATAGGATTATTAAATATTTTATTTTTTTACTTTAATTAGTTTACACATGTCTCTTTTTTTCGCCATGCTCGCAGCGTCACACTATAGACGAGAATGTCATCTGGCCGTCAGTCAATCAATGGATATACCACTTTGGTTCAGACCTATTTCATACATCCCATAGTCCAGATTCATATCTCAACAACTATTGGATGGATTGCCATGGAATTGTGTACATTTACGGTTTCCAGAGGATGGATTGTAATCACTTTGGTGATACTTCAACTTTTCATCAGCCATCAGCTGAATATTAATTTTCAATTTGTCCACTGCTTTGGTGACATTCCCTTCAGCCTCAGCTGTACTTTGTGTTTAGTTCTAATTGGATAATGTTGGCATGCTAACTAAAGTGCAGATGCGAACATGGTAAACATTCCTAAAAATAAGCATGTTAGCATTGTAATTGTGAGCATGTTAGCATGGTGACGTTAGCATTTAGCTCAAAGCACTACTTTGACTAAGGATAGTGTTACACACACTATATACACACACACAGTATACTCTTAGTCTTGATGAAATATATAACAGCTTAGCTGCTTTTGAATGTTATTCCAATGTGGAAGGAATTTTTTATATATATAAAATGTGCATTAAGGTAGATTAGAGCGAGACACAGTCAGTGGAAGGATGTGCAGAGGCTTTTTTTTGCTGAGTTTTGTGCAAAAGTATGTACATAAAGCATATTTAGCTTTTTAGTAAAACTTATATTCCACAGCTCTACATATAGAACCTGCTGGAGAGGAGCCTGCAACGCCTCCCACACAGTTATCTGTCTTGTTTTCTACTTTAGGGACTGCTGTAGTTTTTACCAGAATTGTATTATTTTCGAATCCAATAGCTGTTAAAAAAAAAAATCTCAGTTTAATTGGCTGGCTAGACTACCTGCAGGTCGAACATGCCCCTCCCACTGGAGAAGGAGTATATATTCAGGACAGTGTAGTGTGGAGATGCTCTATAAACCACATGGAGATGATCTTCCACTGTAATTTATATATAAATATTTATTCTGAATGCACTTTTTGTAAATGTATAATATGAGTGACTGTGACTGTAGTTGAGTCCTGCTTCCTCGGTGGATGATCCTTCATTTCCTCTCTAATCCACAGGCCCGACCACATGTCCCCATTGAAGGAGTCCCAGGGGATTAACCTATATACCTGCTGACTCTTACTGACCTGTCAGAGCCTAGGCGTGGTGTGGCACAGCCTGGCACAATGCTGTGACATGTGCTTGCTCACGCTTCGCACTGCGCACTTGGTAGTTTTAAACTACTGCTCGTTCAGACTGTGCATAATAGAAATGGATACAGGGCTCTGTTAAAGGGCTCTGCTAGGGCTTTAATAAAGTAACCCTGTCTGCTGATCTTTGATTGTTGTGAATTGTCAACATTGTAACATGATTGAAGATAGTAAGTACAGTTATTTGTAGTAAATGTATCTTTTGATTGAAAGTAGCCTTTGACTGCTACTGTTGCATTTTTGTTTACATTTGTTTACGTCCGTACTTTACATGCAGTGTGTTTTAGGTATTCTCTTGCTCCTTTACTGGTATTAAACGTGTGTGTGTGTGTGTGTAGGTGTCTGGGCACCAAACTGTAAGTGACATATTTCCCCACTCACCTTAAACTCACCTCCCATTCCCACCTGCTTGGCAGCGCGCCACTTTGCACGTGGTAGTTAATAATTCACACTGACCCTCTGCTCCCCTGACCTTCACTTGTTGCAAATTAATTATGACCTCCTCTGTTGCTCGCCTCATTAAGCTCTGTTAGACAGAACTTGAAGGATTATTATGATGATTTCTGCCTTTGTTGTTACATAGTTGTCCTCTTTCTTTCAGTACTTACTTTGAAGGTTGACATGGTTAGCACTTTTGTTGTGACTGTCAAAACATTTTTTTACATTCAGGTAATGACCAAAGCTGTTTTGATGGTAGAGACGGGAAAACTACTGATTTAGATAACTCGCGTAAGAAGGAGGGTTGACATTTAGAAGTAAAACTTTGGGGGAGAGGATTACCATCATGCGTGACACATTTATATTTCCATGCATTGCTGTCGTGCTTCACTTTGCTTATTTTTCCTCCTTGTCTTTCTAACATTGCCTCAGTTTTCTTTTACATTTGTGAGCTCTACTGTGGCATGAAAACAATTACTGAGTGGGAAGTGATATTCCTTTCCTTCCTTGTAATGAGCACCTAAAATAAAATATCTCGGTAAGGTTTGTGACTGCGTTTAATGACATTTCTTAATGACATTTCTTCGCACAGCATGGGGTCTGGTTCCTGGCAGAGACACCATGCAGGGGACAGACTCTTGCTGTGAGTTGACTGACAGTAGCAGGTGGAATACTGAGGTTGTGTAGGCTACACACAGTATGTCTGCTTGCACATGTGTTTGTACACTGTGCTCATCAGCATATCAAAAATATGCCGATGTGTGTGTCAGAAGTAAAGTGTGTGTGTGTGTGTGTGTGGGGGGGTGACTGTCACTACCAGTAGTGCAGGGAATCAGATGGTATTAAAAAGGTTGGTGTTAAATATGCAGCTCACTTCCAGTACAATATTTAGCAGGATGCTTGAATCTGACTCTGTGCGTGTTTGTTTTTCTGTTCTGCTCGTTCATGTTGTTGTGTGGGTGTGTACGCTCCCACGGGGCTCCTTATATCTCTCTATCAAATGTTGTGCTCTCTGGCTCCCTCCATGGGCAGGAAGTGTTTAAGCTCTCCGTCATATTCTTGCCTCACTGGCACTTTGGCTCTGTAGGTCTGTTATCTGTGCACATTTCTGGTAAATATTACTTTTGGGCACTTTGGCCTTTATTTCAGGGTTGCAACTTCAAAAAATAGCTCTGTGATTAATGAGCAGGACTGTGAGTTGAGCTGTTGAACAATGTGACCTTTTATTTTAGTCGTGTGGAGAAAAAGGGTGTGACGTGCAGTGTAGTATTTTTTTAAGGCAGATCACAGAATCCACTGTGGGCTTTCTTACTGTGGTAGTTATCTCTCCCGGAAGAAAATGCTTTCTTCTCATACAGACAAACTCCCACTTACAAAGAGAGACCGCAGAGCTGCTTTTCAGCTAGAAGGTGGAGCCACTGGTCCACTGGGAGGCAAAAATAAAGCAATCACTACCTATTTTTGGTATCATTTAAAAGGAGTAAATGTAGACAAATTAGGTACATAATGAGAAACGTTTAATTATCTGAAACAATACATAGTCTCAAATGACCATGCTGTCCACATCGGATTAACCTAGAGGCAATTCTAACATGTTTTCGGAACAAATGAAGGACACTTCATGTATCTGGTGAACACAGTGGAGCATTTAGCAGCTAGTGAGCCACACATCTCCCACAGGAGTTGTTGGGGAGCAAACCAGAGCTAAAAGAAGAGGGACTTACATTCTCCAGATGGTCGAAACAAGCAGACTCCAAATCAATAGAAGTTTGCCATATCAACTTTTTTGCTGGCCCCACTTGGCCAGAAGTTTAAAGTAGTTTTTTGGAGGTTTAAGTTTGAGGTTTTAGGTTTTGTACTTGTGGAAGTGTGTAATTGATTGATTAGCACGGAAACTACAGAAAATAAACAATCATGGCAGATTGAAATCCTCTTTTGAGGACCATCCTGTAGGGGTTTGCAATTTATTATTTATATTATGCCCGAAGTAAGCAGACTCCTTTTTGTCCTTACTTACTTTTGTACTGTATAGTTTTTGTTTTTAGCGGAGCACCTTTTATAGCCTGGAGTTCGTCTGCTCCTTTTGAGAGCTTAGTCTTCTTGCCTCATTACATTTGAGCATTTTTTTTTTGCCTTTATTGGATCATTCCAAATTATATAATAATAGTAATATATTTCCCTGCTGTATTACATCATTTACATAATTTATACCCAACCACATTTGCGTAGACATGGACAGAGTAGTCGTGCACACACACACACACACGCACACACACACACACACACACACACTTGGGTGATCATGGCTGTAATGTCTCAGCAAGCTTCTCTGAGAATGGGATCAATCTATGAGAACGGGATCAATCTCTCTGACCTTTTCCTTGTGGTAGCCTGCAGTGTTCAATCTCTCATTATTTTGACAGTGAAAGGGCATCTATTCCGGCTGTGATCTGATTGGATGGAGCATCACTACACTGCCGGCACTTCCACCTTTATCTCTTATGGTAGATTCAGTTTCACTCACTAACTGCACTCTCAACTACGCGTTTGGTACCTTGTCAAACACTTTTGCTTCAGCTGCACTACTTTACATTCAAGATCATTGTCTGGGTATATGGTTTAATATTTATTTACTGCAGAGATGTACAATTGTAAAAAAAAATAATTAAATAAAAGGTTGTTGGAGGCGCTCCACAGTGCACCACCTAGGTTTCTAGATTTTGATTTATCTAGGGAATTACACGGTGGCCCTGAGAGCTGAACGCACAGCAAGTGAAGAAAACAAATGCAAATAGACAAACCAGAACCAAAGAAAAGATCTATGGGGGGTATTAAAGGAGCAATATTATTTTAAAATATGTGTGGAGAATTATGAAACTGTATCCCGAGATACTGTATATGTGTGTGCTGATATTCAAAGAATTTACATAGGCTTTCTCAGTTCATATTTACAGCTTCCTTTACACATTCATGTACATATATTGAGCATAACAGATATAGAAAACAACCAGTTAGTGTTTAAGCAAAGTTTAGCTCTCTGTCTCTCTCTCTCTCTCTCTCTCTCTGTCTCTCTCTCTCTCTCTCTCTCTCTGTCTCTCTCTCTCCCTCTCTCTCTCTCTCTCTCTCTCTCTCTCTCTCTCTCTCTCTCTTAGAGACGCAATAAACACATTGATGCTTTAGCATTTAAAAAAAGAAAAGAACACATGACTCCTTTGTTGAAATGGATGGTTTAAAGGAGAACAATCATAAATTTGTATCGTATTTCGTCCTTTAGCTTGAAGTATTAAATGGCTTTAGGGTCCTGAATACGTTAGGCATCTCGTGTTATATATTATAAAAAAGTGTTGATTGGATATTTTCAAGTACTAAACTGTGTTATGCATTTTGTAGTCATTTCACGAGTCATGGGAAAATGCCAATTTGTCACCTGTTGTTTGACAAAGTCTATACTGCCACGGTCTCTACTGGTGACATGTGTTCTGTTGAAATGTCATCAATCTGGATGCTGAAAGCCACATTTGTTGTTGGCTCATTGCATGTTTCAGTGGATAAGAGCAGACACCAAAGGCTTCAGACGTAATTGATAGATTACAGTCAGTGTGTAGTCTTGTCAGAGATCTGAGTTACAGTTCAGAGCCGCGCTTATATACACTCTCCACTGAGCACACGTTAACCTCCTGTCATTTAATGAGGTTACCAGTTCACTAACAAGATGATCTCACTAACAAACTGAGCTTGCTGCTGCCGCACCCACACGTACAGCAGACCCACCCACAACGAATCCCTCAAAAAACTAAATGTGACCAGACAAACAAAATAAAAAACAGTGTTTCACAACTAATCTATTGCCCCTTGAAGAAAAAGTTTCATTTTCGGTCTCTTTTGTAGATTTAGCTGCAGTTCAATCTCTGTGTATTGAGCTGTAAGTGCTGTTCTTCAGAGGGCAGTTAAAAAGTGGAAGGGGATTGCCACAGTGGATTGGTTGCTCTGTTTTCAGGGTGCATTAACGGCCTGTCTCTGAGGCGCAGAGGCACTGTCTTTTATATGGACCTGATTTTCTCCACACAGTGTGGGCATAGGTGGGAAGCACAGCCCACATGGCTCACTGCTGTACAAGCTAAAGCACTCTACATGAATAATTTGCTACTCCCAGCTCTGGTTTGGCCTTGCTCCTTTCTCCCTTTTACCCACGCAGTGTTGTTATGCAGCTTTATGAACATGCTAAAAAAAAAATAGTTAAAGCGGATTTGATGACGTTTTGAGGACGTTGGAAGTGAGTACAGACTTCAGGGGCTGGGAGTTATTTTTCCTAGATGTTATGATTACGTGATCATGCATGTGTGCACAAAGCACACACACATAGCATGTCCTCCACGTCTATATAGTCGCATCGCTTTGGCGGTTTCTGTCGGTCCCATTGTGCAGTAGCTGTCCACAAACACACAGACGCTTGTCTCTGACATTTCTACACAACAAAAAAAACCTAAAAATTAATATGTGAAAGAACCGGCACAGATGGCTTGTATTGAGAGTACTGCACCTGTTTATATATAGCTTCTCAGTACAGCACTTGAGAGAGATGAAAACAAAGCAAGTCTGTCTGTTTGGCATGCCAATGGCTCAATCCACGCTTCGTGGTCTCAGTTGAGACAACAGATTCCTGTAGGATTTGGGAACGTGAAGAAAGGTTTCATTTTGAACGGAAAAATAGCATGAGTAAAAATAGCATGTTGCACATAGATTTCAAATGTAGCCACCATATCCAGTCACTTTGTCAAACTAAAGTTAAAAGTAGTACAGTTCTCATACTCCTGAAAAGGTTTTTTAAACTGGCCAAGCATTTGGCAGGCTCTTATTTGATTCCCTTTTATGCTGAAAAATGTTCTAATGTAACTGCCCACACCATTCCTTAGTTAGCTGCAGCAATATCGTTACTGAACTGCATATTTTCACAGTATTCATGATTCAAATGGCATCATTTCTAAACGAGGCAGTTGCATAATTTAACACTCATGTTGCATAAGGGCTCTAATTGAGTTATTATCAACAGAGGAACAGTTGAAGTCTACCGGTACCAAAGCTGAATTAATCACAATTTTCACATTAATGCAGAGAGGTCGAGTCCCACCACAGTAAGCAGCTGGTTTGGGTTTATCCACTATCTGCAAGCTACCTGTCCAGCACCACACAGCAGCTGGGAAATACATCTTTACATCTATCAAGCTGCAGACCTGAGATCTGCAACAATTAGGTGGTTAATTAATTATTAACTAATTATTAATTACTTGATTGACAGAAAATTAATCGGCAACTTTTTTGATCATCAATTAATCCTTGTCTTATTTTCTGGTAGTTTTTTGGGTTTTGGACTGTTGGTTGGACAAAATAAGACATTTGTAGACTTGGACTCTAGGAAATTGTGATGGACAGTTTTTTGATGTTTTCTCTAAACAAAATAATTTGCTGATGTATCTATTATGAAAATAATCGATAGTCGGCGTCCATATATTTTACTCACAAGTTACAGGAGACCTTTGACATTTGTCAGGTGACATTTGGAGTTGATCTACAGAAAAGTAATCTGCAGCTATTTTACTAATCAAATTATTGCTCAAGCATTTTTTGCAATCAAAAATTGTCAAAATGCAATGTGAATATTTGCTCTTTCCTTCGAGTTCTTTGACTGTAAACTGGATACATCTGGGCTTTGGTCAAGCTGTCGGTCAGACAAAACAAGACATTTGAAGACATTACCTTGGACTCTGGGAACTTGTGATGGGCTTTTGCTACTATTTGCTGAGAGTTATAGACAAAACAATTAATCGATTAAACGAGAAAATCATTCATAGATTAATCAATCAGTAGCAGCCCCATTTGAAATATATATTGGCCTATATGCACTGTGTCAGTACTATCTGCATGCTATCTGCAGTGGCCTCATATAAATAGCAATTTACTTTGGATTGATAGGCATCTATTGATTTAATCAATACAGAATTAAGACATACCATCACATATAGTGATAAATATTACATATTTCCTAGCCACCATCTTCACCACCACCTTCCTTCTTCCTGTGATGATCATCATCATTTGTCCACCAACACTTTCTACTTCTTCCTGTTTATTCAATCCTCCTCCTCCTCCTCCTCCTCCTTTTTCGTCCTCTCCTGTTAAATTTTAGCTGAAGCTTTGTCTCCTACCACCCACATCAGCCAGTGGTTAAACATTATTTGTAGATTCTTTTGCTTTCACAAATCAGCTTTACTGGATATAATGGTAGAAGTGGCCTGTGATGGTCTGTGTCCAGCCTTCACCGTGGCCAGCGAGCCAAACAGAGGACGCACAATGAGCCCTGAGAAGAACAAAAAAATCAATCTCTTACTCACACAGAGCCAGATCAATTCCCATACACAGGTTAATTATGAATTCAAAAAGAAGATAGACACCTACACCCAGACTTGACCACTGGAGACGCTCAGTCAAACATAGGTCTCTGGGGTCTCTAGCTTTACATCCCCATCAGGTTCTTAGGATGTTCCTTGCGGACTAAATCATTGTCACTCTCTGTCTATCTCTTTTTGTCGTGCTTGTAATGTAGGCTTTTCTTAGTTATTTATATCATTCAGGCAGATATCTCTTTTTAAAAAATCTTTTATTTGCAACCTTCTCTGGCATGTTGACTGTTTGGACTACAGTAAAGATGTTTATTAGCGGTTTCTGGGCATGTTGTTGAATTCCATCTTCTTTATTAAGCTTTTGAAGCATGACACCAATGAAAGTAATGATTTATTGAGCAAATGGCAACTGGCAATAGAGGTGTTTATGAGGTTATTTGTTTTGTTGTGTGAGTCTGTGTCATAAGAGCGCTCCCTCTTCAGGCCTCGGGCACAGATGATTATCATAGAAACGGAGGGCTGTGTTACAAACATGGTGCCGTCACACTTTCACAACCTGTAATGTAACCATTTCTTTCCGTCAAGCAGTTTAAACGATCTGCTGCATTCACCTAAAATTTAATCTCTTTATGTTTATGTCCTGTCTTTGATACCTTTAAGGTCTCTTACAAACAGCCTTGAAGGAAACATGTTGCTCTTTTACATAATCCTTGACTCTGAAATTGCTGGTATGACCTGTGTGTCTCTCTTCTTTTACAATTCCCCTTGTGTTGCATTTATATGTGTTCTAACATGTGGAATAAAATGTCTAATGACAGTTGCACTCCTCCTATCTAATAACAGATGTGTTAATTTGTATTCACACAGCACTTTTCCTCTGTGTACCCTGTTTGAGAGTGCTTAATGTTGTCAAATGATTAAGTCTTCACCAAGAGATGAAAGGCCTTGTTTGGACAGGCTTTCAAATAGTTGAAAGCTAACAGTTGTTCCGACTCGCTATACTCAGTCCTTGGCACTCCATGACCATTTATAAAGCAACAACTTTCTGATTTCATATTTCTGTACCCATGAATCATCATAAATAATAATCAAGTAATATATTGACACAGTGTCAATATCAAAGTAAACACCAATGTTGAACATACTTGTGTCGAATACAAAATGGGTTATTTTATTTTGTGGCCATCTACAATGATTGATTTAAAAATGAAATAAACATAACTGATGCACAGACATGTCAATCCTGCCCCCCCCCCAGTAGTCAGATTGCTGTCCAGATGACACTAAGAAAACTCTCAGTTTGTTTTGCTGAAATATTATGTACATAAATAATATAGTTTGTTACAAGAAAGCATGTGCTTTTGTTTTCATTTCAAAAAATATTCTCTTTGATGTTTTTCAGAAAAAAGAATGGCTGTGCTTGAACTGCCAGACGCAGAGGGCTCTGTCAGGAAGCTTGGGAGATATTCCAGCTCCGGTCGCACAGCCCGTGGGATCCCCCCGGTCACCTGCTCCAGCCAATCAACAACCACCTCAGCAGAAAGGGCCAAATCAACTTTTGGGGCCTAGGCCCACAGGTCCTCAACAACAACAGAAACCACTGGGTCCCCAAGTAAGTGGCCCTGTCTCTCCTGTGAAACATGCTGGCCCTGCCCCTCATACCAAGGGGCCCAGCCAAGCTTCCCCTCAAACCAAGGGTTCTGCCCAACCTAAGGGTTCAACTCAGTCACCTTCCCAAACTAAGGGTCCAACACAACCCTCAGCTCAGAGTAAGGGACCTCAAAATAAAGGTCCTAATCAATCACATGCTCAGAGTAAGGGCCCTATTCAGTCTGCTAACCAAACAAAGGGCCAGAGCCAGGCCAAAGGGCCGACTCAGATAAAGGGATCTGCTCAGCCCTCTGCTCAGACTAAGGGCCCTTCTCATCCTCCTGGTGCCAAGGCCACCCCTGGTAAAACCACACCCAACCATGCCAAGGCCTTTCCCACCCAATCAAAAACAGTACCTACTCAGTCTAAACCCACAGGTAACAACCAGGCCCGCAAACAGATGCAGAGCCAGGAGAAGACTAAAGTCACATCTAAATCTCTAAAAGAAGACGTCAAGGCATCACCAAAGAAGGCATTGTCAGAGACTGTCACTTCACCAAAAGACATGAAGATAGCTGACGATACACAGAAGTCAAGACACCATGAAGTGAGCTACCTGCAACTTCTTCGCCTTCACTTGTTACTCTTAATTCACCATTTTATTTTTTTGCTCCATTCAAATAATTGTAACCATTTCTCAGGATCATAATCCTGTTCATCAAATCATAATAAGTTAAATCATTCATCCCACATGACGTCATCATATCATTATCATAATCATCATTTTTGTAGTTAACGCGTTTGTTTTCTATTTTTCTATCGTTCTTTTCTTTCTTCATAATCAGCATTTCCGTCATTCCACCATCATCCTTCAATCTAAAGTTAGTTAGTAGTACCTAGTCGTACTATTATCACTATCACATGTAATAATTTACATTTGTGTCATCATATCGTGCTCTTTGGTGAACAGAGTTAATAAAAGTTATATAAAAGAGTAATTTCCTATCAATATAACTTTCTTCATCATCATCATCATCATCATCATCATCATCATCATCATCATCACCATCATCATCATCATTGTCTCAGTGGCCATTTGTCATCTTCAGGCTGTTCCCTCATTCCTCCGCCTGGTTCTGTACACTTATTATTTATTTGTATCAAACGCAAGCTTTTTGTTTACTGTGACACTTTGTGATGATATTTTAAGCATTCTAAGCATGTTCGTTATTCTTCAACGGCTCGAAGAATGAAACAGAGAATGTGTCAAAGATCGCAATCAAGCATGTAACCAAATGACATTTGTCTGTAGATGTTTGTATGTTTAACTGTCTGTTATATTCACTCTGTGTGTCAGTGTATTTTTCCGTCTGTGTGTACATAACTTTGAAAGGCAAACTCAACCCAAATCAATATAATATGATCAATAACTTTAATTTAGTACAAAATAAGATTATATTCACAAATAAGTAAAAAATAAAAGCTCTGATCAGGATTTAGTGCTTTTTTATAGAAAAAAATTGTTGAGATTAACTTTTTTTCAGGATAAGGATAAATGTTGCTTGGTGGTAACTGTATACAGTTAGCCTGACTTCTTAAACCAAAATAAAAAGGTAAATATTTGGGTTGATTTTAACCTAAAGTTTTACTATATCTGGTTGTTTGATTAAGGTTTTGTTCTTTCCAATGTAATTATTCTCTAATATCTAAGTATTAGAGACTATTTCAATTGTATAAGGTCCAGTGCATTTATTTTACTCCCTATTATCTAAACATTTTCCGGAAAATGTCACTTCTGATGAGTTAGTGGGATACAAGGTGTGCACTGAGGCTTGTAAAAGACCATGCCATAAGTTAAAGTTAAAAGGTTATTTTTTGCTTCTGACCTCTCTCCTTCTCTTTCTGTTTTTTCAGGATTACAACAAATCAAGTACACAGAGTCTAAGTGACACTGGATACTCCTCAGATGGGATCTCCAGCTCTCATGGGGAGATTACAGGACAGATCCAGGAAGAAGGGATCAAGCTCAGTGGTGCTTCCATCCCCTCAGAAATTAAAAAGCTAGAGAGCTCCATGAAGCCTCTACTAGAGTCAAAGACAGCATCAGACCTGAAGCACAGGCCACATTCACTGTCTGTAGGACAGGGTCGGGACTACAATCCTGATGATGATGCAGCAAGAGATGAATCAGAGGATGACCTCAGTTGTAAGCTGCGACATGATTACGTGGAAGACAGCAGTGAAAGTGGTCTCTCACCATTGCCAGTAAGACAGAAGAAGTCACATAAAGAATTAACAGATGAGGAATTCATGAGGAGACAAATTATGGAGATGAGTGCGGATGAAGAGGAGATGGAAGAACATGGAAACCAGAAGCCTAAAAGGGGACATAAAACCAGTGGGGATTTAAGCAAAGAGAGACGACGACTCTCTCAACAGTCTAATAGTTTTGAGGATGACACCAAGGTATCAGAGGCAAATGAAGAGGAAGATGTTGTAATGGCCGGAGGCCTTCGGCGTTTTAAGACCATTGAGCTGAATAACACGAATAGCTACAACCGAGACATGGAGCTCAGTACTGAGCATGACCTACGAGAACCAGAGCTAGAGATGGAGAGTCTGACTGGTTCTCCTGAGGAGCGGTCTAAGGGAGAATATTCATCCACCCTACCTGCCACCACTCCCAGCTACACCTCTGGAACATCCCCCACATCTGTGTCGTCCATGGAGGATGACAGTGACAGCAGCCCTAGTCGTAGGGCAAGACTGGAGGAGGCAAAGCAGCAGAGGAAGGCTCGACATCGGTCACATGGGCCACTGCTTCCCACTATCGAGGACTCATCTGAGGAGGATGAGCTCAGAGAGGAGGAAGAACTACTTCGAGAACAGGAGCAGATGAGAGATCTAGAGCAACAGAGGATCCGAAGTACTGCTCGAAAAACAAAGAGGGATAAAGAGGAGCTACGGGCACAGAGACGCAGGGAAAGATCCAAAACTCCCCCCAGTAATCTTTCTCCTATTGAGGATGCATCGCCAACAGAAGAGCTGAGGCAGGCTGCAGAGATGGAGGAGCTTCACAGATCATCATGTTCTGAATACTCACCATCTATGGACTCGGAGGCAGAGGGGTTTGAGATGATTGGTGGAAAGCTTTACAAATCAGGAAATGAATATAACCTTCCAACATTCACATCACTCTACTCACCTACAGAGAAGACATCAGCAACGTCACCATCTGATAAAACACTAAAAAGTGCAGAGGAGGTCTATGAGGAGATGATGAAGAAAGCACAGCTTATGCAGAGGCAAGGAAATACAGTTAATCAGCAGAAAGGTGTCGCTCAGCCTGACAGTAAACATCATCTTGAAACAGGAACTGTCCTAACCCCCGGCTCAAGCCCAACGCAGGTTTCTGCACCGATGTCCTTTTCCACAACAGGGAGTGATCCACGAATTCCAGGAATTCATGCAGCACAGCATCTATCAAAAGAAACACAAAATAGGATGATGACACAGAGTGCCAAAATTGAAGGTGTGGTTGGAGTTGCCACAACCAAAGCCCAAGTCAGTCAGACTGCAACAACACGACAGGCTGGTAGCACAGTGCCTGCTGGCAACAGAGCAGGCTCCCAGAGGCCAACACAGGCATCACCTGACCCTGGAGCATCCTCCCTAACCTCCAAAGTCTTCTCGCTTTTCAAAGGTCCCAGCCCCCCAGTCTCCCCCAATGCTTCTCCAGCACAAAGCCCAACACATACGGCGTCCGTGAGACCCACTGGTAGTGGTGGCAGGCAGCTGCCATCTTTGCCTGGTGGTCCTACATCGGCTGCAGCATCCCATGGAGCTCAGGCACCTCAAAGGGCAGTTTCACCACGTCTTGCACGACAACAGTCTTCTCAAGATTCGCCAGTGATGGTGATAACACTAGGCTCTGATACAACTAGTCCTGCCAAGCCAATTACTGTAAATTCTTCCACCTCCCCTTTGTCATCACCAACACAGATCAGTTGTAAAACCTTGTATAGCTCCCATCCCCCTTCGACAAGTTCCCCAACATCACCACAAATGCATCCATCACAAAAGTCCCCTAAACATTCTTCACAGATGGTTCAAAATGTTGAGAAAGTAAATGTTGGTATGAGCACTGTAACTGCACATAGACGTGGATCTATGGAAAACATATCTCCATGTAAAATCTCAAACATTCCAGGCTCTTCAATAGTTGTGGGTCAGGGTCAAACACATTCAAACATTAATGTGGTGGATCTGAGAGCCCCAATGAGGCCAGCTCCAATTATAATGACAGATAAGGGGATGGACCTAACATCCCTTGCCTCTGATACAAGGAGATACTCTTTAGGAGCAGAACAGCCATCTAGTCGACACACGGCAGTGCAACCTCTTATTATGAACCTGAATGCACAAGAGCAACCACACATATCTGTATCAACACCGACCACAGTTAGCGTCACAGTTGCAGGTTCTATGTTCATGTCCCAACCAAAGCAACAAGTCGTGTATGGAGATCCTTTGCAAAACCGTGTGGATTTGGGGCAGGGTGTTGGATCAGCTGTGTGTTTAACCCAGAGCAAGCAACCAATTAGTGACCCATCTATTCCCAAAATTGATGCCTGCCTGGAAAACCTGGGTATACAACAGCAACAACTGCAGTTACAGCAGCAGAAGCTCCTGCACCAGCAACAGCTTCTTGAGCAGCAGCTCCAGCAGCACCATCAGCAATCCTCTTTTGCTCGTTACAATTTAGCTAATCAGGTCCAGCCACTACTGATGAAAAAAGACCTTGTAGTGAGCCAGACAAGCAGTGCCCAGCCTACAGTGACAGCTAGTGCCATTCCTAGAGTATCCCCCCTGGCTCCACAGTCAGTGTCTGGGGCTCTTGCTTCTAATGCTCCCCATGAAGTATATAGTGGAGATGCCTTAGAGCTAAAAAACAAGCCAACAGTAATGAACTTGTCCACAGGTAAGCCCCATGTTATGATGGTACAACTTGATGAAAGCAACACATCACAGGGGGCCACAGTGACTCAACTGGTAAAGCGAGAGGAACCTCCTCCCCCTCCTCAGGTTTTGGATCTCACTGGACAGATCAAACCAGAAAACCAGGTGGCTTGTTGTGATGTTGTTTACAAATTGCCCTTTGCTGGTTCCTGTTCAGGATCATTTACTCAGAAGCCTACAACAGTATCCTCAGATAAAACCCCCACTACTGAAACCTCACAAGCAGCCCACCCTCCCTATCCACCACACTACACCCTCAGCCAACAACAGCAACAGCAACAGCAACAGCAACAGCAACAACAACAGCAACATCAGCAACAGCAACAGCAACAACAACAGCAGCAGCAGCAACAACAACAACAACAACAACACCAGCCTCACGCTACACAAGGATTGACAGAGGAACATAAGCCATATCAACCACCCATAGTCCCCTCAGGAAGAATTCAGCCCTCCATGTCTGATACTAATCTGCCCTCCATGACTGATGGTGTTCACTATCAGAGTAATGTCCAGGGGGGCATGGCAGTAGATCTAAGCAGCATGAATCAGGCTTATGATGGTGGATACCTTGGCATTGGAGCACAGTATGGATCTTACACAGACTTGCGTCACCAAGGAGATTTTGCAGGCCCTTCATTACCCCTTCGCCGATATGGCTCCATGTCAAATATCAATTCCGACTATGCCTGCAGTTCACGTGAGTTAACAGGACAACAGGATTCCAATCTGGCCCAGTACAGTGCAACCACTGCCAGAGAGATCAGTCGCATGTGTGCAGCTCTTAACTCTGCGGACCAGTTTGGAAACCGGTATGGAAATAACCCTGAACTGGTAGCATATGGGGCTGGAAGGGGTGGACCTTTAGCTAGGCTAAATCTCCAGCAAAGCTTAGCATCTATAAGAGCAAACCTACTGTATGGCCCAGATGGAAGACCAACAGCAAGTGGACAAACTCTAACAAACCTAATAAATGCCAGACAAGCAAGTATACGCGCCTTGTACCCTGCTGCTATGAGAGGAGGTGATGGCATGATATATTCCACCATTAACACTCCCATAGCCTCCACCTTGCCAATTACCACCCAGCCTTCCTCTGTCCTGCGTCCAATGCCTAGAGGAATTTACAGACCATACCCGACAGGTGTAACTGCTGTACCACTGGCTAGCCTTACCAGGTTGCCTCAAGTGTCTCCCAGAATGCCTCTGTCTACACAGGGACTGTATTCCTACCCTCCTCCAAATCAGTATCCTACTTCAGCTACACCATCAGGAAGTGTGCCTGATGCAAGCAGCTCACACCAGGAAACTCCTGTGTACCTTGGAAAGCCTTTAACAACAGTTGCTGCACAAACAGCTTCAACCATTCCACCCACCCAACCTGCAGCACACTTAGGAGGACAACATGTACTGGCATCTGGTTTGCAATCTATGGCAGATCAACAAACAGATCGCACTCACCTTACCTCACAGAGTGTTATATCCCTCTCTCAAGCTCAAGGCCAACCTCCAACTGACCAGCCAGTGCAGGCTCAAATGCAGCTACACCAGTTACCTACTCAAACTGAACCTTTATCTTTGACTCAAACCCAACCTCAAGTACAACCCATCAGTCAACCTCAACCACTGCCACAGGTCCAACCAGAGACACCCCACGGTACTGCCCTAGCACCGAGTTCCAAACTTTCTCCTCCCATGGATGCCCAGATATGTAAAGAAGATGAGAGATTGAGCCAACAACAAGAGCATGTGCTTCAGCTAGAGCGAGAGCGTGTTGAACTGGAGAAGTTACGGCAGTTGCGCCTACACGAGGAGCTTGAAAGAGATCGCATAGAGCTTCAGCGACACAGAGAAAAAGAACAACAAATCGTTCAGCGTGAGATTCACGAGCTGCAGACAATCAAACAGCAAGTACTTCACCAACAGCAGGCAGAGCGGGAAACACAGCTCATTATGCAAAGAGAACAACTGGCCCAGCAGAGAATGCAGCTAGAACAAATTCAGTCTCTGCAGCAGCAGCTCCAGCAGCAGTTAGAGGAGCAGAAAAGGCAAAAGACGGCAGCAGCGGAAGCAGCAGCAGCTGTTGCAGCAGCAGAGGCCGCCGCCGCATCAGTGGTGGCGGCCGCAGCAGCGACATCTGCCCAGGGTGCTATACAAGGGGTAGTTGTTGGAGGAGGGCCCCCTCAAGGGTTCATTATTTGTGACCAGAGTGGTAGAGTCATTCAACAAGATGGACAGAGTGTTCAATTTTGGCAGGATGGACAAGTGGTCCAAGCCATGGTGGCTGCTCGACCTATTCATAGCTCTGCCTCTGAAATGTCTTTGAGAAGCAGTGACAAACAGGCTGATTCCAAGATTATGAAAAAGCAGAATTCCATGCCTCGGCTGAGGGATGGCTCAGAGGAGGACTCTATGAAGAGGATTACAGACAGCTGTGTGCAAACAGATGATGAAGATGGAGAGGACAGATTCATGAACAGACGTAGGAGAACAAGGCGTATTGCGGACTGCAGTGTGCAGACTGATGAAGAGGACCAGGGAGAATGGGACCAGCAGCCAGTAAGGCGCAGGCGATCACGTGTATCCAAGCACTCTGAGTCCAGTGGTGAGGCTAAATCAGAAGGGTCATCTAAAGTGGCTTCTGCAAGTATAGCTAGTCAAACCACAAATGATTCGTCATGCCAAACAGAGCCTGACCAACTAAGCAGGATTTCGCCTGCAATCCACATTACCATGGCAGAGACCTCAAAGGTTGACCTATTACATTACATAGCGGCCCCTGAACGGACCCACAAAGGAGAGAGTCTAGCTTGCCAGACAGAACCAGAGTCTCAGTCTCAGGGTGTGGTTGCCCCTCAGCTTAGTGTCCCTACAACTATTAGTCCGTACTCCACAAGTCTCCATATAGTAGGTGCAAACACATCTGACCCAACCTCTCCTAGACTCCAAGGAGTTGCAAAGTTTGAGAGGAGGAAACCAGACCCCCTGGAAATTGGATATCAACAAAATGAGTCTCCATCTCGCCAGCCTCCCAAATCTCCTCAGGTGCTATACTCCCCTGTATCTCCATTGTCTCCTCATCGCATGCTGGAGACAACATTTGCCTCCCAGGAGAAACTTAACAAGGCCCATGTTACACCCCAGCAAAAGGCCTTTTCTGCTGAATCACCCCAACGTCACCAGACCCTTCCAAGACCCATAAAAAGTGTGCAGCGCTCCATGTCGGATCCGAAGCCTCTCAGCCCCACATCAGAGGACCCTGCCAAGAACAGGTTCTCCCCATATCATCAGCAAGCTGTGTCCAACAGTCAGGTACGAAACCATCACTTTTGCTTTGAACAGAATTTCATTTATTAGTTATGTACATTTCTGAAGGCTTACCAAAATGATAAGGAACAGAATATAAAAATATGTATTTTAGGGGAATGTATGCAGAATAAATATATATGTTTAGAAATGCAGCACACTCTCAAAATCTAGAGTAGTTTCTTTAAATAAAACTACACTGAACAGTGGATAAACGCCTTAGGTCCCCGATGGAAATGTGAGTATTTTGATCAAATTTGCTGCTGATGTTTATTTGCATGGGATAATATGTTTCGTTTTTTGTAGGAACATAATGCATTATTTTTTTAAATACATTCAGAGTATTAGAGGTCACACTGACATTATGCAGGATGTCATCATTTATTTAGTTTTTTTTACAGATTTTGCACTCAATCTAATGTTTTATTATCAGAGCCAATTAGCAGGTAGAGGAAGATTAAATAGAAACAGCGGCCCTTTAATTAAGGAAGTATTTGTCAATTAATTGTCTAAGAGTAAAACAAATCTAAATTCAATGAATGCATGTGTATGCAGAATATGCTGTGTGTGGACATAGATGATCACACAGGATCTGGCATCAAGAAGGTGACAGAATGTTCTCATGAGAGCAGCTGGCCGTGCCAGAAAAGCTTTTCCCATCATCCTTTTCTGCTGTATCTCCTCCCTTATCTTCCCCCTTTCTACTCTTTTAGTGTATTTTCCTCTCTCTCTCTCTCTCTGTCTCTCTCTCTCTCTCTCTCTGTCTCTCTCTCTTTCTCTCTCTTGCCTTTTCTCTCTCTCTCTTTCTCTCACTCTCTTTCTCTCTCACTCTCTTTCTGTCATATCTTCTATATCTGGCAAACCCTTAAGAGTTGCCAGGGGGACATACAATGTGAAAGAATCCTGCTAGTGCTTTGCTGCTTTGCTGTCTTCCTGATTGTTAGCAGCTGGTCAAAGTAAATTAACATTGCTCTGCACTTGGACCAAAATTAGTCTGAGAAGCAAACATAGAAATCAGATTTCAGGCATTTTACACATTTTTACTTCTAATCTTTAGTCTTAGTGTTTCATACACGGTTCTCTTGTGGATACTTAAAAAATCACCATGGATCTACCCAACACAACTATTTTGTAAGTATTAGACTAGGACATATGTCTTTTTAAGTTGTGCCTTATTTGTAGTTTATTTGTTTGACTGTGCTTACATGCATGCCATACATACATTTTTTGGAGCAATGTGAAAAAAGGCCAGATACTGTTATTTGATCAAAGAAGTAGAAGGAAAATTAACATATTTCTGAAAATACATTTGAATGAAATCGAACAACTCAAAACACAATTGCTTTTACTTTGCAATTACTCTAATGACTCCTGTAGATTTGGGGGAAAAAAATCTTTTACCATTTCATGATTTTGACGTTCACTAAAATACTCAAATATGCACTTATTTGTTCAGTATTTTATTTTAATTATGAATTATTCTGATATTCATGACATCGTACATTAAGTAAATTAGATATGAATTTAAACAAAGTACAAATGCTGCTTCGTCAAATAACACTTTGATTGATATCGGTAGAGACATATTTGACATTTAATTCATTGCAGTAACAATGTTATAAATGTTACTTTATTATTATTAACAATATTTATATAATATTATTATGTTATATAGGTGCTTTGTGTTGCCACTGAACTGACACTACTAAACATTTTACTTAAAATTGTTAATCAGGCATAAAATTACAAATGTAACTTATACTACGTTTTTGACTTCATTGAAGCAACATTTTAATCAATATAATGCAATCAAGTGATGTAAATTGAACTACGGGCAGAGCTAACACCCCTGTAGTAAATAGGTTAATTAGCCAAGTAGTCTGACAGCACATCAGGCTGGATAGCTCTTCACTTAGGTCTAGGGAAGAAGAAATGTGCAGACCCTCTCTGACTACCCAATGTACAGTAATGAGTCTAATTTACATAAACACATTCTGTTTATAGCTCAGTGTTTGCTGATGTGTCTCTGCATCTCCAAGCAGATGGCCTCCCTGCAGCAGCAGCAGAACTCTCTGATGAGGAAAATAAAGAGGACTCTCCCCAGCCCCCCTCCAGAGGAGACTCCGCTCCCCATTGTTACTCCAGCACAAATGTACAGCTCTCCTGGCATGCCCCAGAGGGTCCTACCCAGACCTGCCCAGGGAGTCACCAAGGCCGGCCTGCTGAGTGAACTGAAAGCTGTGGAACAGGAGTCATCGAAGCTCCGTAAGCAGCAGGCTGAACTAGAGGAAGAAGAGAAAGAGATTGACGCCAAGCTACGATACTTGGAGCTAGGCATCACCCAGCGTAAGGAGACCATGGTGAAGGAGAGGGAGAGGAGAGAGCTAGCTTACTTGAGATGTATGGGTGATGCGCGGGACTACATGTCGGACAGTGAGCTCAATAACCTCAGGATGGTAGCTGCAACAGGAACCTTTGATGGTAATGGTCTGCTGACAAGGCCCAGCACTGCACCATTGAGCCAATTTACTAATGATCTCAATGCCACCTCCCAGTATCCCTCAACCTCATCCTATATGTCATATCCATACCCTCAAACTCAACCATCAACACAGCAGCCAAGCTCTGCTTACCAACAGATAGGTTTCCAACCTCCTCAATACCCGTCATCCTCTGCACCTCAGCCAGGAACATTCCAGCCCCATCCCCCACCAGGCCCAGGCTACCAGAACCAGGGAACCTACCCCAATCGCATGTATGCTCAGTCCTCCTACCAGACAGACCTTGGCATGCAGCAGCATGGTCACCAGGGCTTCCATCCTCCCGGTCAGCCTATGCCAAGCCAGAGCCTTCCTTACCCCACAAATAGTTCCTACCAACCTGTTCTCTCCTACCAGCCTCAGGCAGAGATCCTTACAGTCCATCAAAGACCTCGGCAAACCTCTTTGGCTGACCTTGAGCAAAAACTCCCCACCAACTATGAAGTAATCAGTAACCCAGCAGTGTCAGTGGCCACATCAGCTCCAGATACCAACTTTGGCTCAGTCTACAGCAATGCGTATGGACAGTACCGCCCCCCAGAGCCTGGCCTCACTCACTCTGTGGACAGCCCCACCTCTGCTTATGCTTCAGATGGACTCTACACCTCTAACCTGGAGCAGAATATTCCCAGGAACTACGTTATGATTGATGACATCAGTGAGTTGACGAAAGACAACACTAGCCAACCTACTGATGCTCTAGGCCATCCTGTGGGAGGGCGGTACCGCAGTGAGAATGGCCCTGCACGTGGGAGTGCCTACGGTAGACCTGAAGATGAGCCTGTGGATGCTTATGGCAGGCCTACAGGAACAACAGGGTACCAGAGTACAGTGGACAGTCGCACCAGCACCACAGTAAGTGGAGGCGCTTCCTATTACTATGATGATTATAAACACCCATCACGAAGCAGCTCCAGTTGCCACAAACTTGCACCCAAGAATCTCGCCCCTGCAGTAGTCTCCTCTAAACGTAGTAAGCACAGGAAGCAGGGAATGGAGCAAAAGATTTCAAAATTTTCCCCCATTGAGGAAGCACGGGATGTGGAGTCTGACCTTGCCTCTTACACAATGACAACATCAACAGGAGGCAGCTGTACAGTTGTGTCCAGATCCAAGAAGCCTCAGGATGATGTCACCTATGGGATGAAGAAGAATGCATATGACCAGCAGAAATATTATGGCACCAGTCGTGAGGGTCTTGAGGAGGATGACCGCATGTACAGCTCTGGTAGGTCCAGGTCTACTGGATATGGTATGGACAAGATTTCCTCCAGAGATGCCACAGGCCACAGAAGTAAATCCTACGAGCGGGATGCCATGGAGCGATCTCAGAGAACCAGCAGAAGTGGAAGGCCGCCCATGCGCAGCCAGAATTCAGAAGAGGAGAGTCCACTCAGTCCTGTTGGGAAGCCTGTAGGCATAGGAAGAAGCTCTGGCATACCAGATGCCCATGATGTGAGGAACCAGTATGGCTCCAGCCATTCGTTGCCAGATGTGCAGGACCATCATAAGAAGGACCTGCCCAGGAGTCATGTCTATAAACCAGATGACCCTTACCTCGTAGATGACATGCACTGTGCTGTTTCTGACAGTGAAGGTAACTGGTGCTGAATAATTTGTGCTGCCTGACATTCCGTCCTCCCACTTTTAAAGTGTGCTGGAAAGGGACTGCATGCCAAGTGTGGAATTATGAGAAGAGCGACTTTACTTTGTTTGTCTTGTCTTTTTTTATGGAACGTTCCCTGTGATAATTAGGCCAACAATGCCTGTTTTTTTATATTTATGTGACGCATGCATCATTTTTAAGTGTGAGGTGTTGTCTGTTTTTTACTTGTTCGCTTTTGTTTTTTTCCGTTGGATTCCTCAAAACATTTGCATGGCTCTGGGATGTGGAGCATGTTTTCTTAATTATTTTGCATGTCTTCAATCTGCATGCTACCCCTCACACCACTTAAAACAATTGACTTATAATGTTTGTTTTGGTTTTAAAAGCCTATCATTTGGGCCAAGAGGAGACTGATTGGTTTGAGAAACCACGAGAGGCCCGTTCTGATCGATCAAGACATCATGGAGGTGGAGGTCACTCATCTACAGGCAGGCGTAGCAAACACACCTACCATGATTATGATGAACCTCCAGAGGAATATTGTCCCCAGGATGAGTACAACCAACAACGCCACTCCTCCTCCACAACACCAAGGGACCACCGTCAACACGGCGGCAGCTCTGGCAGACACAGCTCTTCTCGACACACGTCAGAGGATCCCAGGTCGTCCCGTTCTTCCAGAACACACCCCAAAGACCCATCTGTCCGCTCTGATGGCAGAGGCTCCTCGTCTGCACAAAGAAGGAGTGGTCCAGAGTCACGTTCAGCCCAGGGAAGCCCCCGGAACTCAGGCGACTTTTCTCGAGACCCAGCCTCCGGTCATCACCACGGCACTGGGGGACGGAGCCAGAGACCCCAAGGAGATCGTACAACCTCCAGAAGGCAGGAGCCCTCTGCCGCAGGGCCTAAACCACAGCAGCAGCAGCAGCAGCAGCTGCAACAGCAGCAGCAGCAGCAGCCCTCTCAGGGCCATGCTGGGCAGCAGCGGCCAGTTGGTCAAGGCCAGTCTGGGAGACATCCAGGCTCTGAACCACTCGATGGTAGCCAGCAGGCCCAGCATCAGCAGAGTGCACAACAACAGCAGCAGCAGCACCAGCAGCAGCAGCAGCAGCAGCAGCAGCAGCAGCAACCCCTGCAGCATAGCCAGACCCCTCAGAGCAGCCAGCCTACAACAACCATCGCAGGAGCTGGACCGGCACAGCAGCAGCAGCCCAAACCCGGCCAAGCCCCACCACAGGCACGACAGCCAGGGGTAGGGTCTGCAGCAGGGCAGCCGGCTACCACAGCGGTGAGTAGACCTAAACCTGATGTTTCTACTTAATGCTTTTAAGGATGTGCTACTTGAAAATCCTGTATTGTGTGGTATTTTCTTATTAAAATATTGTTAAGAGGCTAGTTATGATGACAGATAACAATTCTACCCATAAGTAGAATTTTGTCGTGTCCTATTAAATCTTTAAAAAACACTTGTGTCAAAGAAGCAACACATGTCAAAGAAGCAACGCTTGTTTGTTTGATGTGTTTGTGTGAGAACAATCTAACTCACTCAGAAAAGACACTTCTAGTTGATAGTGAGCCTTATATAAACTATAGACAGACAGAAGTGGGGAGGGAAATTTAAGAATTATGCTGAGATAAAAACAAAAGCATAGCATATATAATGTTTTTTGATTAACCAGATGAGATTATATTTCCAATGGGATTGCATTTAAAATGTAGTATAGAATAATATATAATAGCAATTTAAACCTTTTCCATAACTCCATATTTGTCTCTGATCTGTTCACAGCCAAAAATGGATGCTACACCTGCAGCAGCAGCCACAGGAATGAAACCTACAACCGGAGCCCCAACAGCACCTCAGCCTACCAAAATAGCTACGCCCCCTCTTACAGGCATTGGTAAATCTCAGCTCCACCATATCCATAAACCTCACAATGACCACAGGCAAACAACCACATATGTGATGATTCTGTTGTTTGTTGTTTGCAGGCTCCAAGGCCGCCCCTGTTGGGATTGGTAGCAAACCCGTAGTTATCGGCAGCGCTGCAGCGGGACAGGCACCTGCTGAAGGGGACAATGTTCTCACTAAAATCTTGCAAGGAGGGGCAGCAGAGCAGGCTGGAAAACTGGGAGATGGTACAGTCATGAATAAATAAATATTAAAGAAACTGAAATCTTATCTTTGGGTCATGTTCAATTTTAGCTTTTGTTTTAAATAAGTCTATTAATACAGTACAAATTATGATACTGGAATTCCTTGAATGGTATATAATTTTTTGGGTCAGACTGTTTTCTCATATTTGCCTCCTTCTTTTTCGTCATTCTCGCAGCTTTGTCTGGCTTTGGGAAGAAGTTCACTTCATTTTGGTGAACTAAAGAGAGGAGGGTAAGCAAACTCACGTTTTTTTTAAGTTACAGTCATCAGCTTAAAATGTTTTAGTTTTTCAAGCTTTTAATTTGCCATTGTGGATTGACTTTAAGATGCAAGACAAAAGTTGGCAGCCTGTTTATTATCAGAAAATATATGAATTGCTTTCTCGTAGTAAATTATGGATGTTTGGGAAATGATAATGTATGTGCTTATTGTTTCACTTCTTTATTTTTTAATCAACTGTGTTTTCTTTCAGGTTATGCAGAGTTGAAATGAGATCGATTGGTAGCTTTGTACTTGAAAAACCTATGAAACTGCGTTAAATACATTTCACATTACAGAGGAAATAGAGGAAGAGACATCCTTCATCGGTGAGTATCTCATTAACTCTTCTTTATCCTTGAGAAATTGTACTTTTTTTGGACTTTATGTCTTTATAATAAATATTGTGTCACATGCTCCACTAAGCAAGTGTCTAAGTACTTAAAGATGTGATAATGTGTTATTTACTTTTGTGACACTTGCATTGTGTAAAACAAAAGCAGTAATGCGGGAACTTGGTAAACTATTGATTACTGGTGATATTTTCCGTTTTACATCTGTAGTTTTAGTGTCATTTAGTACACCGAGACTCCAAACTGTGAAAACACAGAATACTGTCACACTTTGATTAATTGATTAAGTGTTTCATCAGATGGATATTTACATAGATTAGCATAGTGTGTGTCTGCATAATGAGAAGACTCAAGCAAAGTGATGACTGATTCAATTCTGTAAGTGTACTGTATATTCTGACTGATCCGCTGTACCTTTCCCTTACCCCAAATTACTGAACAGAGCTGGAATCAAAGGATGCCTTGTCAGCACTGAATTCCCCAGACATGGGCACACGATTGAAGTGAATTAAATAAGGGTGATTGCTTCGTCAGCACGGTGTTTCAAGACATGAGCAGAGGGCTGAAGAGGCCTGAAAGTAAGTGGATGCCAGGGCAGAACCACAGTCCCAGAATGATGATTGTGGCGACGCCTGATGCCTCATTGGACCAACCGTAAGGAACTAAACAACATTCCCACACATCTGTCTGTGTGTGTGTGTGTGTGTGAGTGTGTGCTCATACATCTGCATGTGTGCTGCTGAATTATGTGCTGATTAAATTTAGTTTTGCCGTTGGTTTTGCTTTTGTTTGCTTCAGCGTTTTCTTTCATTGGTTCACCCCTGTGTCAGATTCTAAAAGTAACAGTCCGCTTTAACTTTCTGCTGCAGAGGTGAGAGGCCAAAGCCAAGAACAGGGGAGGTCAGCACTAGTACGATTTACCTTCTGACTCCACACACGCCTAATAATCTGGGCCAAGAACACTGTGCTATAATTAGCCTGAGAAGGCTAACTGTGGCTTTGCTTTAATGTCACACACGCAAAGACACACAGGGACAAGAGCACATGCAGACACACAGAATAATGACTCATGGAAAGCATCACTCATTACATGGTAGAATGAGCTAACGGACTAGTTCTGCTCCATTGAGCAGAATTATCAGAAGTGCAAATAAAACAGATTTCAATTCACTTTATTTAGCGCCTGTCAAAACATGCACTGTGACTTGCACAGGGCAGAGTTGTGGCTCATTTGAGCGAAGGTCCGCCGTCTATGTTGACACTTGGATTGATATCAGTGGTCCTCTCTGTGTCTGTGGCCAGTCTCAGGATTCAGTGGAGGAATGTGGAGATATACCCGACTCAGTGCTTCTTTGAGCAGCAGGCCAGTCTGCTCAGCCCTATGGATTACGATACCAGCAGGGCTGTGATTGGCTGGAGTGTCACAGGAAGTAGAGGAGAGTAGGCTGACAGGGCTCGTAACATAAACATTGCAAGGTGTTGGTCTACGTAAGTGCGCTGTGTAATGGCCATTGCAAAACTGTTTTTTTTAGAGTCCCAGATCATTTAAAAATAAATTTATTTTATTTATTTTTAGATTTTATTATTATTATTATTTTGAAATTAAATTGTTTGGTCATTTTAATGTATTTCTCTTATATTGGTTAACACTACGTTGCAGCATGAATTATGTGTGCATCTGGTCTGGAAAATGTATTATTGTGCAATTAATTCATTTCTGCTAACATTCACATCTTCACTGTCTTTATTTCAGGAAGACAACAACGGTCAATAATGAGGATGTGGAGAAGAAGAGGAGAGGGGGGGAAGGGGGAATCAAGTCCCACTTCCCCCTCTCTCCTCCGACTGAAATCCTCCTGGGATATGTGTGACAGTAAAAGCCCTGCTAACTGAGGCACCTGGATCATGAGAGAAATTCAGCGTGTTTGTCCGTGCATGACTCCTCTTCAAACAGTTCAATAAAGGAAGTCTCACAGCGCCCTCTATAGGAATTTTAATCGAACACCACTCATGTCTGAGGAGTGCACATCTGGCAAGGATATTTGATTTTTTTATTGATGTCTTCACAGCCTTTTCATGAAAAACACAGTGAAAAAAAAGAAGGACACAGATTTTCATAGGTTTTCCTTGTATCAAAGATACCGATCTTAGCCCACAACAATGACACCAGACACCTGGCGTAGACAAGGTGTATCACGGCAATGACAACCAACCTGATGTCTCCACTACAATCCTTGAATGCTTGGTTTCTCTGATCTCTACAGTACATTCCAGTATAGGGAATTTGACCCTTTCTTTGAATGTGTTTTTATTTCTCCTCTTTTTGTTTCGATGTCAACAGAATGCATTGCGTAAATGTGGACATGAGAATGCACGCACAAATATTTGAAAAACTGAAAAAAAGAAGCCCATATCAATACTTTTTCACCACCTATGAGATGCCACTAGTCATCAGCTGTAGGTTTTTAGGGAAGGAAGTACTACCAGTGTGCCCACAAGTGTGAGATTCACACAGATGAGAGGACCAAATGAAAGAGTGGCCACGGCTCTTAATTAGCCATCGCAAAGCCATCGTTGTAGTCAGCCCCAGAGCTGACAATAACGCTCTGGGGCTGACTATAAAAAGGATAAAGCCCCAGAGGGGACTTTATCTTTTTTATTGATTTGTCTCATCTTTTAGTTTCTTTTCATTTTTGCCTGATATTCACTGAATGGAAGAGCCTTATTCAGTACATGTTTTTACTTGTATACCTCATATGTTTTAAAATGTCCATGTCATCATGCGTTTCTTTTTACACAGCTGTATACTATTGTATGTACATAAAACAAATCAGAGATCTAATTATGTAAATTTGTCATTTGTGTATTTATGGAATCACTCTCCAGTGACTTGCTTTTTTTTTTTTTCTTTTTTTTTTTTTTGTTCTGTGTTTTTCTTTGGTAAAACTTTATATTTTTCACTTTTTATTTGTTTGAATCTGTTTTCTTGCATCAAATAATTTGCTTGTTGATTTTTAAAAGCAATAGCATGCAGAAAATGGTATATAGCACAATCGTGTAAATGTTGTTTAAAGTAGTGAAGGGAAATATCAAACACTTCTGTCGATAAATAGCCGTAATACAATTTGTCAAAGGGTTTACAACCACAGTACCATGTCCAGACGTGCATGTTATGTGCAGATGCATAAGAGCATGCAGACAGGTACAAACACACTCACACAGACTCTCTCTATCTCTTGCAAACACATATGCACACACACACATTTACACATCACACACTTTGCACCCTAGTTACACTTCAGAGCCAAAGGTTAATTATGTTCTCCACCAAATAGACCTGCTAACCTCCTGCTGATTAATGAGGTTACCAATTCACCAACAAGATGATCTCACTAACTAGCTGGGCCCACTGCCTCTATTTGTGCAAAGACACACACACACACACACACACACACACACACATACATGCATAAAGATATTGGAGAGGATGAAAGCAATTATCAATTCAAATGTTCTATGCAATGACTCATTTTGAACTTGGAAGTGATTCTGCCTAAAACAGTTTATTATCATCACTGTATTCACAAGAAAACAACAAAAGTATGAACTAAAATAGTCAAAAAAAGAATGAAAAAAAAGGTCATGAAAATGTTTTTACTTAGCAACTTGTCTGTATGAATTTGAATATTGAATATTGAACTAGAATTGTTTTTATTTTCGTGGCATGTTTTGACCCCTCACTCCCCACACGGGGGACTCGTTGCCAAAGGGTAAACTGTGTAGACTGTCGGTTTTGAATGTCCACCATCATGTTGCTTTGAAGCATGGGTTTGCTTGGCTTTGTCTGGCTGTTTGTAAGCCCTCATTCAGTTTGTGTGCGTTTTGGCTGACCTGGGCTCCTCAGTGTTTGGCTTGCAGTGACTGTCTGTGCTGCTATAAACCTGTGATACAGATGGTCAGCACTTCTCATAAATACTTGTCAATGTACATATTGGGTGTCAGTATAACCTGTGGGGTGAATGGAATGCTTCTATCGGATATTTCATTGTTGATTAAATCACTCAGCAGCCAAGCCATTGGAAAGGTGCATGATTTAGATCTTATAATCTTGGAAGTTGTACCTGAATAAAAAAAAAAGGGTAAGGCATGATTTCACCAAGGTTTGCCTAACGAACCTTGACTTTCACAGGCCAATGTAGAGAATATTGATGAGTTAAATGTTCAGCCAGTCATTCACAAATCAGGGCATGTCATTTTGAAAGCACACGCCTGACTGGTAGCACTTGTTGCTCGATGATACGCAGAAATATGGAGGTTGCGTAACAGTGCCTCCGACTGAACAGTGTAGGATCTATATCAAAGCAAGAGGTGGAAATGCTATCTGGTCGATATGAAGTGCACGGGACAAAACAGCCTTCAGTGCAGCCGTCCGATTGACTGACACACATTCTTACTGTAAATACAATTTCATTCTTCTGTACAGCTTTTGAGTTTTGAGTACGGCTGTCATGTGCATCCCCATGCCGTATTTGCTGCCAACTTTTGTGTATAAAAAGAATATTTATTACCACAATAATGAGGATGATGATGAAACTAATGATGATGATGATTATTATTGCATAAGCATAGTGTATGTGGCTGACTTGTATTGACTGTTTACAACAGTGGAACAAAACTCGTATTCAGAAACATATTCAGTCTGTGTATAGTTTCTATACATATTGTGTTTGTAAAACAAGAAGAAAGACCCTCCTCGGCAGTTGCAGAGTAGAATGCCTTTGTCAGACTGTCAGGTGGTCATCGGTTTGAAGGATATGATCTGCAAGGTGACGAGGGTAAAGGGAAGCAGCGGGGAAAAAATGAAACAAAAAATCTGGAAAATGTCATTCACTGTTGTAAGTGCAATGGGCAAAACGTCAGTCGTGTATCCATTGTGAAACCTTGTGTTCTATTCAGTGTATTCCTGTAAACAGATAGAGTAAATTTTGGTGCATCATGTCAAGTAATGTGATTAATGAAAATATTGACCCTGCAATTTCCAAACAGAGAGAAGAATAAAAAGAAAAGGAATATATTGTGGTTATTGTCTTCAGTCTGTGTGTGTGTGTGTGTGTGTGTGTGTGTGTGTGTGTGTGTGTGTGT
>CALSBV010011423.1:12366392-12426764 GCA_943590825.1 Bovichtus diacanthus
TGTGTGTGTGTGTGTGTGTGTGTGTGTGTGTGTGTGTGTGTGTGTGTGTCACCTATTTCCTTGCAGCCAGTTGTATAGTAGCTCTGCTGCAGCCAGAGGAGAGATCGAGAGTAAGGCCTTGAATGCACCGAGACTGTTCAGATAAGACCGAGCTTTACGCGCTGAAGCAGAGATGACTTATCCCAGTGTGGGTGGAAGGGAAGCAGGAGCAGCGGAAGGAGAAGTGTTTGCCAATGCATAGGAGAGATGGAGGTGTGAGTGTGCAAGAAGAAGAAGGAAGAAAGAGAGACAGAGAGATTTGGAATAGTTTGTATTATATCCATCTTACCCTTATAGATATAGTACAGTGTGATGAGGATAATAATATAAGTGTTTCAAATTGTCTCACCCTTTTACTGTGTAAAGATGTTCATGTGCTGCAACTACTGTCATGATTATTTTCTTTATCGATTAGTCTACAGATGAATGTGTCAATTCAGCTCTAATGCCATTTACAAATACAGCTGGAACTGGAGTTGCTGAAGAGAACAGTCTATAAAGGTTTTTATTCTTTCAAGACATGCTGTACGATATTATGAAGTGGTAACTGGACTCTTCTAACATCCAACCTAATGCAAAACTATGAATGTCTTTATAAAAGCTACTCCACTCCACTGTCCAAAAAAAAAGCATCAAAAATGATGCAGCAGAACCGGAGATAATCCATGTATTTTTCATCCTTGTCAAAACCTACATTACCCAAAATGCAACTCGGCCGCCGACACTTGTGTTGGAGATCTGGCTGTGTGTTAGTCGAGCCGCTAGCCTCAAGCAGACATGAAGAGCTGCAGAGGTAAACTCACTTATTTCTAACTCCGCACCTCCAGATTTATTTCTTCTTCAAACTTTTAATCTTTAGTACCAAAGGAGGTTGACGTCACATGAGGTGATTTATCTGATTTCGAGCATCTCCCTCTGGAGCCACAAAATGCTTTGTTTGACTTTTTTTTATTTAGGCAGTAGTACTTCTCCAGACCTGTGAAGAGACTTTGATGTGTAAAATCAGTGGAGTTCCCCTTTAAGGGGAGACTGTTCAAAATGTGCGTCACTCTCCACATGTGTACAACTCATTTTTGCTCACCGCCCTTTAGCGCCAGATTTCACCCCTTCACATTGAAGTGAAGCCGTTTGAGAACAGGTATTCACACTTTTGCCGTTAGGTGTGCTCAGATGACACATTATATGTCCCAAATCATATGAGGATTGTTGATGTCATAAGTCACATAAATTCAGGTTTTTAAATTCAATTTTAAGTTAATATTGCAGGGTTGTTTGTTTGACAGTAATGACTTCATCACTCCTTTTTTGACCCATTTAAGATGCCTTATGTCTTTCAGGCAATTTACTGAGTCTGAATCTGAGGAATTTGCTAGTCCATGTGCCATGTGCTTTTTCATGTATAGATCTGTGTATTCCTCATGTCAATGTGGTGGTGCATGTATTGTTTCTTCAATTAAGGACGCATTGACTTACCACTTCTTTACTGCTTCATTTTCATTCACTCTGACACTGAGGTGCAGCTCTGGTATCAATTTACCAGCTGACTGAGCCCTCAGGTTGTCAGGTTCCTGTATTGGGCTTGAACGTGTTGCACAGAGCGGGCGCTACTCTGCTGTAACAAAGTTGAATGTGCCATCAGGTTACTATGAAAGCACACAGTGCAGCTCTCCTTTCCCTCAGAGGAAAGCATTACAGTAACAGCCACATCTGCAGATCTCGGCTGCCCTCATCTGGTTAGGTACAAAATTGGAAGCAGGGCAGAGCAAATATATTTCACAAAGAACATGCTTTTTAAAAATTAAACATTTACTGACTTTAAAAAAGTAAATTTACTCTCTACTGTCACGTATCATACTGTTCCTATAGCAATGTATTTACAGTTGTCAAAAGGAGTCACACAGTGATACAAGGTGACCTCTTTCTACCAAAAGTAAAAGTATAAAGTATAAAGGCTAGAAATTGTCACTAAATCTTTTTCAGCTGGAGTCACGTTGGTTGGCGGACTCTTGAATTCATTATGAAACAAATTAAAGTGTTGTGCTGGGGGTGGCGGGTGGAAAAGCTTTGGCAAATTTATGAATGCATTCCTGCTGTTTAAGTCATTTGGCTTCACAAATCAATAATATATGTATCAGCATATGCTCAGAATAGTAAAGTGTGAAAATACCTCTCAATAATATAACCAAGTGGAAGATAGTAAATGCAAATGTAAGTGCTACGTCCTTGATACTAATCCTGAATTGGAAGTGGTCAATTATTATTGCATTAACTACATATTCAAAGACTAAACTAAGATGTGAAAACATTGACCTGAACTTTCACCCGATTCTGCGGCTAAAAGAAGGTCACTGGTTTCTTTAATGAGGTCGGTCTCTGTACTGTGACCTGCTTTGATTCATGAAAGCTTGGCAGATCTCCAAACCCTAAGCTATGAGCCCAAGTGTTTGTTGGGATTTAAAAGATCGAGATTCTTCTTTTCTTACATGTGAGGTTGAACAGCGAGAAACAAAACGGAAAGTGTCTAGCGAGTGATTGACCCCGCCATACCATAACAAATTGCGCCAAAGGCTTCTACTAGCAATTTTCCAAAGAAGCAAGTGAGGACTTCATACAAGATATATTTTTTGATAAAGATGATCGCTACATAGGTCCGCAAAGGTTAAAACGCCACTAAATCTTCTCCATTAACTGATATGACCGATAAATGAAAGTGTTGTGAAGCCGTAAGTGCTCAATCTTGGCTCTAACAAGGATTTATTGCTTGGCCCAGCGGCCACTTCTACGGCACTGGTGTCAAACCTTTTTTTTCCTTCAGGTCACTCTAGTGGAGTGTTTTTAACATCATAATGATATATAAAACTGCTGAGCGACCCTCCTCATACACTGCTGGAGGAAACTCACTCTATATTACTTAATAGACATTTTTCTGTGTCTGTTTGGTCAGCAGAGGTCCCACTTCTCATTTCAGAGCAGGTGGATGTTTGTATACAGCAGGTTGATTAATGGTTTGTCATTATTGTCCTCAGTTATAGGTCACTTGACCTAGACGTCCTCTTCTTAAGGGCATAAATGTAACTCATTGAACTATAATTGGGATGCTTGCATTCATCCATTTCCTGAAAGCCATCAGCCTCTGAAGATGAAGCAGTTTTTCCATCAGCGATGACATCAGAGGAACATTTTGTGACTCAACCTCAAGTGATGACACATCGAGGTGGAGGAACTGTGGAAGCAGAGTGTGACTCATTCTGCAAATTAATTATTAATTATTTTTCATTGCTACAGCCAAAGTGTGCTCGCACATTACCGTAGTTGAGCCGATTTCTTAGAATTAAGCTGATTCTAAGGGAGAAGTGGCTGCTCAGGTTTTTCTCCCTTCCCTGTCACTCACAGTCTTAATCTGCTTGCTTGCCAATCCTACAGACTGCATAATCAATACACAACACTTTAATAATGAAACAATCCTTTTCCAGGCATTAATGCTTTTCAAAGGGTTTGCTTGAAAAAGCAAAATAATCTGAAATCGCAGTCATGTCTCAGAAAAAACAACAACAACCTGATTTCAGATTTCACTTTAACTATTATTTATCTTTGTCCCTGGGGCTCATCTTGACCTAAAATGACTTAACATAAATGAGTATGTGTAGTTTACACCTGCTGGCAACAGAAAAAGTGTGGTTTTAGCGGTAGGCCTACTAAGTAATTTAGAAATAAACATACATCTGGATGAATGCATGGCATACAACACCCTCAATTGCTGTTGTTATTCCTCATTGTTATAGCATTAAGATCAGTAGCTGAATAGATTAGACTGGTTTCAAAATGATGTTTTAAAAAGACAGCTCGCAACGTCGAGTGCCCCTCTCTCTCACCATCCATGCATGGTGCCCGGAGTGCGGGCGAACCCCAACGCGCATGCTCAAAGCCTTTGCCAATGAAAGTGGATGGCACAAACGTGATGCTCCTGGGACTGATTACCTGAAGCCCTGCTGTCATTTCATTGGCTGTTTGCCAAATACTGATGTCGTCATTTGCAGGTAGTTGGCAGAAGTTAGTAACTTTGGTCACCCTGAACAAAGTGGATTCTCCTCCACTGCACAACTCGAAAGAAAAACACGAGATTAAACACCTCGGTGCCCACCAGCCGCGGGATAATATACTATATATACACCAAACAGCTAGCTGGTAAATATGAACAGATTTAACGTGGATTGGTTCTCCAGATAGGCTAACTGCTAATTGAACTCGCTGTGTTGCTTCCTGGGTCTGTTATGTGTCTGCAGATGGAACCTGCAGCTCTGGAACAGACTCAGGATCTCAAGCATCTTTCTGAGAGGATTACCGAACATGAAAGCAGCAGGACAACTCAAACATATCCAAACCGACAGCGCATACAAAGGGAATTGAGCAGTAGCCTATAACTAGCAGGTTGATGAGAACAGGTATGTGCTCAGTCAGATCATCACCTGCTTTGAACTGTGTGGCAAATGTGAAATAGCGCATTATGTCAAGTTGTAAAATTCTGTCACTTTCTGGTTTTGCAGCTGTGCAAAGTATGTTTTCCATCTATGAATATAAATAACCTACCTGAAAAGCAGCGTTCATGTGTTTGTAGGCCTAATATTGTTGTTGAGGATGAAGTCCCTTTAGTATTTCATTGCTCCATGTGTAGTTTGTACAATTTCAAAAAATCTTTTTTTAATAAAAATCAGAGGCACTAAATTGTTTCGGTTGTCTACATGCTATATATTGAGTTGGCCTTTTAATAAGATTTTTGAAAACATAAAAAGATAAAACTCCCAATTTCAACAGAAAAGAAGAAGGGGGAAAAAAAGGGGAAAATAATATGATTACAAATAACTAATATGAACTGAAAATTAACAAAAAAAAAAGGAAAAGTGAACTATATCATAACACAATTTCGTGAAGAGCCTCAGCTTCATCCTCCGCAGGCTCCCTCGGCTCCTTTGCAGCTGCTTCTTCTCAAAGTAATTTGTGAGTAAAAAAAAAATAAAAATACATTAGCAGTGCTCAAGATTCCAAAATGATAGTTTATCTTAATTCATCTTCATTCGTTTATTATTCTGTATGAAACTAACCAGATGCTGGCCAAAAGGTGGCCACCTCCAATTCCTCAGGATTTTTATTTTATTTGTTTTAGTTCTAACTGCACATACACTGTTCAACTGGACATCCAGATGTTTCATCATTTTGCCGTAACCCCAACATGCTGAAAATGAAGCAATGCAGGTGGTGACAAGACATTACAATACCACTGTGAAAAAAAAAAAAACTTTAGCAAAAGGTTTTTTTTAAATAAAATGTTCTATTATTAAATAAAAATGAACCCATTATACAAACATATCAAGAGAATAAGAAAAACAAAGTAACATTTCACAATGAGGAGTTTTAATACTTTCTGACATTATTTTACAAATTATTGGTTAATTAAAATATTTCACATGTATTATTCGTCTGATCATTTATCTCCTAATTACTTATTAATTTGTTTGATTGTGAACACTTTGGGGCTCCATTAAGCACATTGCTTTATGACAGAGAACTCTTGTTCTTGTATCCTTCACAATAAGTGAATTGAAATTGAATTATTCAATTATGATTTGTATATTTTGAGATGTTCTTCTTTTATTGTGTGTACATCATGATTTATTATGCAGTCATATTAGTAGTTGTTGCTTTGTGCAGGCTGGATACCAAGTGATGCAGAGCATAAAAAAATACACATTCACTGGATGTGTGTGTTTTAAATTTAATTTCTGATTACTTTTTTGAGAGGGCAAAGATCAAATTTTCTATCAATAAGTAATTCAGGAGCATTTCACTCATCTAAAGTGTATTTTGTATTTATTCAGACGTTGATGATTTGAAAAATGGAGACAAATCGGAAGAGACAGAAAATGAAATTTCTGGCAGCCCCTCAGCATTGACCACATGGTTGCTCATGAAAACATGAACATATTGCAGGTCAAATTGTGAGAGGGAAAAGAAGCCAAGCCTCGACATGGCCTCTAATGCCCTGCAAGGGACAAGCCAACCTAACCACCACTCACATGCTGCCTGGTACTGGGATCTCATAATGCAAATGTAACTAGAACATAGAGGAAAGGGGTATATGAACTGTAGCACAAAGGGCTTCTTACTGTTTCTATTTCCCCCTTTTCCTGTTCATATAACATGCTGTGTGTGCATGAGAGAGAAAGAAAGAGAGAGACTGAGAGACTCTGTGTTTCAGGACACAGAAATGCTGATGCCTCTCCTTTTGGGCCCTGTCAAGCACACTTAGTGTCAGAGTTTACAATGCAAAATGGGAGAAAGTCCCTGTAATTCCAGGAGGCCTGAAGACTGGCAAAAGCAGGAGGAAGACAGGAGCCAAGGGGGGATTGTTTTAGCTTTGGAGAAGCCTCCAGGGCTGTGTGTTCGAACACTTCTGAAGGACGTGCTCACCTCATGGTGAAGTCAGTGTGTGATGTCATGAGCTTAGATTGATTCATGCTGTGACAGAAGTTCCTCCCCCAGAGCTGCTCACTGTGCTTACCCTCCGGCAAATCTGATTTATAATGTTGGCCGTCTGAATAGTGGAGAGGAGCCGGTTTATTGTTTTCTAAAAGACACCACAATACATCACTGCTTTACTGCTTGTGTCATTACTGCTGTATTTGATTAAAAAACACAGACTACCTGTCTCTGTTCTGTATTTCTTGCATTTCCAACTAGATGGAAGAGTTTGACATTTTGGGAAGTTAAATGAGAAGATTAATACGATGCAATTCAGTGCGCACTATATTTATCGAGAAAGCGGAGTTCTCCTGCACGTGGAGCCTCAATGATCACATGTACCAGGATGCATCGCACGCAAGCTTCTGACGCCCTGAGGGTCCCCGCCGGCCATGTCCTCTTGCACGGCAGCCGTGGCCACTCTCCGTTGCATTTCTCGGGCCGTATACTGTGGCTCAAAGAAATACCGACTCGGCCAAAACACTGTAACATGTATCCTCGTCCATGACACCCTCTGTAGTCGTGTTTTGGGATGACATTTTTGCTGTTGTAAACGTAGCTAGTTACATCACTTTCACGTCAAATGGCGCTGCTGGATGCAGGAAAAACATCAGATTGTGCAGCTAAGACCTCCGCTTTCTCGGTCAATATAGCACACACTGAGAAATGTATTGCTTCAATCAACTACAAACTGCAATTTTTTTGCATATTTTTTCTTTGACAATATAGACTGCTGCTAGGTGGATTGTGTCAGGCTAACTGTTTCTGTGTCTATTCTTTATGCTAAGCGACTGGCTATAGCTTCATATTTAATGACACTTTTTTCTCATCTAACTCTCGGCAAGAAAGCAAGTCTCCAAGTGCTGCAAGTTTGTATTTCATCTGCCCCTGCTTACTTTATCCACTGTGCAAAAGGTGTTGGGGGTGATTTATGTTTCTTCTGCTCAGCCAATAAGAATTAAGTGGATCAGATGTGCAAGAGTAGTGAAGGAGGAAGAAATTACAGGATGAAGAAATAGAGGACTTTGTTTCCCAGAGTTCAGCCTGTCAGGCGAGCAAAATCCCTCCTCCTTCGCTCGGATTGGCAGACTACAGTCCCATCCCTTCCTATAAACCCAACCATATTTCAGCTACATCATTAGAGCGGAATGGCTTGATGAGGGTGATGCACAGCTGGGAGGAAAGGCTGCCTGAGAGTCAAAATGAAGGGCAAAAAACAAATCCCCGCGGACAGCTCTACCCACAGGCTTGATTACTGATCCAAAGCCACTCATCTCATTTTGAATTAGGCCCTCCTACCCTGAAACACACTAACTACGTCACAGTGTTTCCTGGCACCTGTAAACCTCGGTGAATAATGGATAACAAGAGCCATAAAAACCAAACAATTAAAGATCAAATTAAAACTCAAATACTTGGACTAATGTGAGTGGACGCGGTCAATGAATGCCACTCAACACCAGGATGATGTGAAATTCAGTGCAGGCCGCTCACCGCATCGCATCCGCCCATCCCCTCCTGCCAGCTGCCACTTGCAGTAGTGATGCTGCTCCCTGGTGTGTAGAGGAGGAGAGAGCGCGTGTCCGCTGCCCAATGACAGCGCAGGATGCTGAGAGAGGCTGCTCGGGTTGAATGGAGGCGACAAGATGCCGTCTAAAGCGGCGAAGGAGAGGAATTAACATCGATCAAGGTACATTTGCCTCTGTTTTATTTTACACCCAAGTCTGTCCGCGTTTCATTGTCGAAGCAATGACACGTGTGTCCTTTCGGTTGTTTATTTTTTTTTTGGAGCGTTTTGGGAGTGATTTGGCGGAAGAAGCACAGGGTATGTGCATTGTAACCGAACCCATTCCGGTGGTCGTTGATTTGCGTGGACACAGCCAGTCAGTGCTGACTTGATACCTGAGCATTTGCATTTCAAAGCTGTGCATAAACGATAGAGCAGCACGGTTTTCCCGACGGTGGGTTAGACTCATATTTCATCGGTGTAGTCAGGTGCTCGACGCGCACCACGCCGGAGCCATCGAAAATGTAGGCCCAGTGAGCTGTCAATTGGTCGGTCGTGATTCCTATGCTGCATCAAATGTAAGTCAGCCTACACATCACCAGTAAGCAGGCATTAGGGTGCACATTTGAATTGAAACTGTGTGTAACCTAATTGAGATGCACATCTGTCGAGGACGTTTCATATGTATCCAGAGCCTTTTTTTTTTTTTTTTTTTTTTTTTTTTTTTTTTTTTTTGCATTCACAAGCTACTCCCAAGCAGGGCTATCGTTGAACATTGCATTTTGGTGGACGGGTGAACAGGCCATTTAGAGTCGCACGTTTGCTATTTCTCATCCAATCAAGCAACCATTGAAGTCAGTCACTGGGATGCACGGGGTTGTTAATACTGTATAGTAATACGTGGTGAGGAGGCTTCATGTGTTGCACTTGCTCAAGTAGCACTGCACCTGCACTGAACGGGCCGACACTTTTTTTTTTTCACATGAAATTTTCTTTATTATCAACCCATTTTGAAAAAAAAAAAAAAAAAAAAAATGCTATTTATAGAAAAATCCCCTTTGTCCGCCCTAGACACGCGCTCTGACCTCAAAAAGCACGTTATCACAGCCACACATTCGCACTTCTAACTAGTAGTCTTATTCAGTTGTGTTAAGACTGAAACAAAATGCATGCATGCTGGCTTTCAAAATGTCATGATCGCCTTATAGAGAAATGCTCTCCCTGACCCCACAGATACACTCAGCATCGCCTGTGGTGAAATCTTTGTGTCAGAACATCTGTATCCTCCCCGCTGTTAACGCACCACTGCTCTCTCAATTGCCAGTGATCATTTCGTCAGTGGCCTTTAGTAATAATGGCATTTGCTGACAGGTTTTCGGGTCCTGTTAACTGTAAATGCTCACTAATACCTGAGCAGTGCGAGTCTGACGTCTGGTCAGAAATTTAAAATGACATCATGGCCATGAGTCACAAAAATCTGCATGGAAAATATCTTACTAATAATGAGCAGTAAAAAAAAAGAAAGAAATGTGATGCACCCTTTTATGTTTTTTGAGTATGCTTTGTAAAGTTAAGTGTAGAGTGGGGTTGGGGTGGAGAATTACATTTGGCCTTCTCAGCTGGCATCGCTTGTGGTTCCCCTGTATTATCACTGTTTCTGCAATAATCTGATACGCTCTTATTGCACTTTGGTCATTTCCCTTTGCCCGGAATAATAAATGTGCTCTGTGGATCTGTGTATGTGTAATAAACTGGTTTAGAACATGATTTACTCAATATTTGACTTTGATGTCCACTATGTACTGATACGATGATTCAATGAATTCATTAGTCAGTCAACAAAAACATGTGTAATTGTTTAAGTAATTTATCAAACAAACGGCAAAAAGTCTTTGATTTCTTCTTCTAAAATTAGAGAATTTGCAGTTTTTTTTAATCGGTATAATATCACTATAAATTGAATATCTTGGGGCATTGGACTGCTTGAGACAAAAAACTTAATTTTAATGGACTAAAATATTAATTGATAATTAAAAAAAAAAATGGTTGCAGCCAAACACTGTACACTTTAACTTATTTGAGCAGACCAGTTCAGTATTCCCATACCAGTATTACCCATCCCCAGGCAATGAATCTGTGACATATGTGACTGGCACTCCCATTTGAGTAAAGTGCATGCAGCTGGGTGGACAGAAAAATGAAAACCTCTTGCTATACAATACATAAGCAAGCAAGAAGCAGTTGAGTGAAGATGTTTGATTTTTGTTGAGACTATTGGCTTCAGTGTGTGTATTTTTTAAAGTGGAAGTCTGTAGTGTTAAGCATTTCTTTCAACAGCGTTTTCCTCATGTTGGCATATGTCATCATGATTTTTTAAAGTAGCCTAGATATTTCTGGCATATGTGCCTTTTAATAAATAGCTGACACTGAAAATTAGTATTAACAAAGATGGAGCTGAAATCAAAGCGTGGAAGTCACATGGCACACATCCCAGATCACTGGCCCACCAGCGCAGCACAGTTGGCATCATTTTGTTTTTTTTGCTTTTCCCCACATCACATTACATAGGTTTTATATAATTCACAATTGCAAAGGCAGCAACATAAGTGAATCATAGCTGAAGTTATATAGAATTTACTCGAAGCTGACAAACACGATTTGTACATATTTTCAATTTTTCAGGGTAAGATGAGGCAATTTAAGGAGGAACAAACAATCCACTGCCATGCACACAGGGAAGCTTCATTAAGGAGAAACTGTCATTAACAAACTGACTGAAGATGCTTCACAGGATGTTTTTGCTTTACACTGCAAACCAGTCTAAGGCCAGTTTCCCCAAAAAACAAACATTATGAGGCTCAAAAGACTAGATATACAGCAGGACAATTATAATTTATTATAAGATGTTTTTGTCTGTTCTGCCCATTGCTTAATGTTGTTTTTCCTCCTAAAACATTTTCCAACCAGACTTCACAGACCTGCTGTGGCAAGCTGACCACTGTAGATAAGAGCTAAGTGTTTGTTGTTGCATATGTCTGCATATTTACATTTTTTATTTAATTTGCCAGTGTCTCTCAGATGAATGAAATAGAAACAATAAAAACAATCTTACACTCTTTTTAGGCTATGAATGCAACATCTTAACCCATGCTCTGTTCAAGCTAAATTTGGGTTGATTTGTTCTGCCTTTTCATGTCAGCACGGCCCCATCCACCCAGACACCTTTTACTTAATATTACTAACAGCGATGATGGTGTCATGTCCCACCTCCTCTGACAGGCTGCAGTGTTTCCACACAGATGAAGTATCAGTGAATGGCACTGAGGGTTCCTGACAATCCAACATCTCGCAGGATTTCACACGCTGAGGAGACCTGTTGACACATGGATTTCCATTTCATCTGTCCCCGAGAAGCAAAAATAAAACAAAAATGAAGGTGCCTGGGATTATGGGATGGAAAGCTCTCCTTAAAGCCTTCCGGCTGTCATGTCACCTTGACACTGCTGCAACACTCACCCACTACGTTTGGCCACATTTCTTTGGAAACTTATGCTACCGTTGTGTCAGACGACTGAGGTGCCTTATCTGCGTTAGCACAGGCATAGTTACCATGGCAACTGAGTCTGAGCAGCAAGTGTCACCAGACGAGGGAAAGTACCGTCGCTCACTTTGATAGAAGAGTCTAATTTCTTTGTCTCAGACAGTCCAATATTATTCGTCACCAGACAGCCTGTAACAATACAATGCAGCAGAGGATTACTGTGGCATATGCCATGGGCCTGATTATGTTAGCTGTCTTTTATAATTGATTTTTATTGCACTGAGTTGAGGACATTGTAATGATTGTGTTGTTTGGTAACACAGTGGTGTCTGTTGGCGTACTCTGGTGCCGTCTGTGTATTTGTGATATGTTATAATCGTTCACTTTGGTACAGTAGTAAACCCTCTATCCAAACATCACTCATCAAGTAGGGAGTCAAACATACTCACACAAATTGGTCTTTTACTAATCCGGTCTTTACAGTATTACTGGATGCATACATTATTTTTATTATTTTTAGAAACTAATGAAGCTGTGACATTTGAAATATTAAACCGGATATTAACTGTAAAAAGAGCAATTTGTTTAACATCTCAGTCATTTTGTCATTACCTCATGGGTGTTATTATTCTAAAATGTATTGGAACAACCAAATGTGACATATGTAATATTGTATCCTGTGTTTTAATTTCTTTATTGTTTAGCCAATGTACTGTGTAGTTGTAAAGCTGTCTTTCCCGATCGCATTAATGGGATGTAGATAAATGTTGGCCAGTGGGAAATCCGGGATGATGCTGGGAAATTCCTGTGGGCCAATTGAAATAAGAGCCACATAAAATGTGACAGTTTGCTGCTGACATTGACTAATACAGTCTTAAAGCTGACGGAACTATTTATTTACCTGAAGCATCTTGCAGGCCACTTTTTCTAAGGGGAAGGTGCTGTGTATTTATTTCTCTGCCTTTTCATGTGACACATACAAACTGTTGTTATTCATCTAACCGGTGCCTCTCTCCTGCTTCCTCAGATCTGACTTTAATGTGTTCCATCCATTACGGCGTGAAATAAGTCACCCATGTGGCGTTCAGAGGGTCAGAGCAGTCTCATTTCAGCACGCTCCTGTTAAGGACCCTCTGGTGGCTACACCGCCGATTCACAGGACATGTACGGCAGTGCCAGAGCTGTAGGACATATAGAGAGCAGCCCCGCACGGTCCCCGCGCCTGCCAAGGTCCCCCAGACTGGGCCATCGGAGGGCCAACAGCGGGGGCGGGGGTGGTGCGGGGGGAAAGACGCTCTCCATGGAGAACATCCAGTCACTCAACGCTGCCTATGCTACTTCGGGGCCCATGTACCTGAGCGACCACGAGGGCGTGGGCTCCACTGCCACCTACCCAAAAGGAACTATGACTCTGGGTCGCGCCACCAGCCGGGCCATGTACGGGGGGCGCGTCACAGCCATGGGAAGCAGTCCCAACATTGCTTCAGTGGGGCTGCCCCATGGTGACCTTCTGTCTTACAGTGACCTGGGCTCCCTGTCCATGCTGCACCACCACCACCACCACCAGGGGGTGCCCTCTGCACTGCTGAGGCAGGCGGTGCGAGGCAGTGGGGGGGAGCTGCTGGAGATGCAGGTCCAGCTCAGGGATATGCAGAGGGAGAATGAGCTGCTGCGCCGGGAGCTTGACCTGAAGGACAGTAAACTGGGATCGTCCACCAACAGCATCAAGAGCTTCTGGAGTCCTGAGCTGAAGAAGGAGAGGATAATGAGGAAAGAAGAGGCGGCTCGCACATCAATCCTTAAAGAGCAGATGAGAGTCACTCATGACGAGAACCAGGTAAGACCAACCAGCACTGCAGTGAATTTCAGTTTGCTAGTCTGCTGTCTTTCTATTGTCTTCTCTGATCTGTGTGTCTCCACTTTCTCGCCATTCTCTTCTCCGCAATAGACCACTGTCATCCTCAGTCCAAGTGTTGAGAGAGTTATTGCAGCCAGTCATGTTTTCAGCACTTGTGGAAACCTTTCTGGAAAGAGTTCTTTGCGCACATAAATATTTAACACGCACTCTCCTCGCACAGTACTCCAGCACAGAATCAATGTCAGAGAGACCACTTGAGGGCAAGGAAATACAAAAGCCTTTAATCTAGTTTTCTATAATCTAGTTTTGAAACATGAGCTAATATACTAACCAATATGTATGAAGCCATTTTTACAGTCCATCATTTTGACATTGCAAACCTGCTCTCAGCAGTTTTATGATTGGCACAATGGCGACGACACTGCCAGCAGGTGAACTGTAACAATCTGGCCACAACGTTAATATTAGTCTATTTACAAAGATTATCCTTTTGGAACAACAATATTTTTTGCTCGCTTCAATGTGGGGGTGTAGTTATGGCCCAGTTAAATCAGTTACTGACAAGAGTAGGCACAAGGCCCAGTGACACATGTCAGGGATGCTTACACACTCGCTGTCTTACTATCTCGCTCTCTCTCTCTCTCTCCCCATTTCCACTGTTCTTACTTTACTTACTCTGACTTTGATCATCTCTCACTGTCAACATCTGTTCATCTGGCCTTCACTTCAAATTTAGTTCACTAAATGTAGAAAATGATCAGTGTGCAGCTAAACTACTTTACTTTTAACAATCAAGTGAAAATTAGGTTCTACCAATGGAAACATAATATATATAAAAAGAGCAAATCATCACTTACTGCACGTCCATTGTATATGGGAAAACCGTTCACTGACAAGACGCTTGGTTAATTTGATATTTCAGTGCACGCCGCACTGAGGTAGATGGTGGAATAGGTCAGCGTATTGCTGTGCCTGGCTAGATTGAGCTCTGCAGCGTTTTGTGTTTTTGAGGCAGTTCTGTGGCATGATGCAGCTGATTGTACGGCGCCTCGAGCAGCGTAAAGGCTGAATTTTGCCAGCTGGTCGTGGTCTTTGTGCCGGTCTGTCTGCGTTTCTGTCTGTCTGGTTGAGTGATGCTGTCAGTCAGACACTGAGCAGCCAGTAGGCCTTTCATTACTCAACAATGTCACTCCCCCTTCAAGGTCACAGCAGGATACCATTAGTGTGACCCTTAAACGAGACCAGTCTGTCTTTGTGCATGACGTATCTGCTTGCGTTTGAGTGTATGAACATTCCCTTTTAAAACTAATCATTTGTGGCTTACCTGATTTGACTCGAGGTTTAAGAGGCTGCAGTTTGCCAGCTCATCCCTGAAGCAGTGCCATGCTGTTAAAGGGAAGGAAGTCGAGCTCTCTGCCTCACAGTTTTACCTGCTGGTGATCCCTAGAGGGGAGCCAGAGGTACTTTGATTCTTTTATGATTCAGGAAAATGTATGGGGACAGTGTTCGGGAGGAGAATGTGCCTGTTCAAGCTAAACCAGCGGTGCCACAGACGAGGCCCGAGCCATTCATCGTTTCACTTATTCCTTATGTTCAGTGCGATTACATTCTCAGCGTGAATCCTTACATATATTTTTAGCTTGGCTTCATACACTGTAGGAGCTGAATGTGTCCGGCAGAGAAAAGCTGTACAGTGTGGGCTTTCATGCCTTGTGCTCGCTACAAAGGGAGGACTCTTTATCTTTGTATTTTATCCTCGGCCTTGCCCATCAGTGTTCGCTCTGACTCTGCACTGAATGATATTTATATCCCTCCGGGTTGGGTTCATTAATGAAGTATGTCGGCTAATAAAAAGGCAGATGTGCCTTGTTACTATAATTGGTCTTTTCTATCTTGATTTCTGGGCTGTGAGGCGTCCTTACGTAAGTGTATACTTTCGGTGGGATGGTTTGAGAGGCTGGCTGAGGAGCAAATTGCCTTATTAATAATGGAGTAATTTCAGGCCAATCATTACATCCGTCTTGTTGCACCCTTTGCAATTGCATCAGATGCCTCAGGCCTCTATTAGCTTTAGCAAATGCCATGCATTATTTACTTTGCGAAAAATAAGATCTGGGAATGTGTGCTTCTTTTTACCACATGTTAGGAAAAGAGGAAAACCATTCAGACATTAGTTTGTCTTTCATCTGTCTTATTAAAGCACAAACTCCGCTGTGAGTAAAATACCAACCGTAGCCTGCAGAGCTTTAATCAAGACAGTCGACGGTCATGACTGGAGGTAATTAGCCCAGGACTGTTTTGTGAGGCGCATTTTGCATCTGACTCAGGCTGTTCTCCCGTTGATCCATTTGACTTGAATTCAGCAGAATGTATTGTCGTGCTGAAGTTGGAGGCAAATGTGTGAGCTACATGTAGAGTGGACCATATCTGACTGAGTCATGACCACTGCTGCTCAGCCACCCAGTCAGCCCTCATCAACACAATCCCCAAAATGGAGGCTGAGCTTCCCATATCCCACTGCTCTGTCTGTGCATGAATGCCTCGCCTCTCAGACATGACATGTTTTTTTTATTTTTTTATTCTTTACCGTGAGCTGCCGAATGTTACATGTCAGGAAGTCATCAAAGTGTGAACGTGTGATCAGGGTGGTAGCGCTGTGCGTAAAGTGTCAGGGGTTGGGTGTATTTGGAGCACATTGTGTATAAATGTGCATGCTTATGTGCACGTAGATACACGTCCACCTCCAGTACTTCTGCATGTGATTACCACACATTCTGTGGTGTGTATGTGGATGGGAATGTTTGCATTTGTGATTAGCGGTTTCTTCCTTTTTGTATCTGTGCCTGCTGCTATTGTGTGGGGTTTAGTCATCACCACCAGTCTGTGTTTTGTGTAGGAGGGGTATAGTCATAAATAGTCGTTTGCACACATGATTCATACACGGGTGATGCAGCAGGTGTGTACCCCATAACAGTTTGTTGAGTTAAGGTGCGACACTACGGGCAAAACCATTGTTTTTTTAGTTTTTTCATGGATAGGTCAATTCTGAGAGTTTGGGCTTTTTTTTTGCCTATGTCTTCTTCCAGACTAGTGAAAAGAAAACATCCAAAATCCATATTGAGGTGTTTATTTTACTACACTTTGTCTATTTGCTTCTGTAGATGTCTCATAAATTCACCAAAAGTTCTAACTAAACAAATGAAACGAGACATTTTGAACCTGGCTTCATCCGTTGTTAGAATTTCCAATATTTACTAAGATGATGCCTCATTGACATATTCATAAAATCTCAGAAATGATTTAATACAAAATCAACTGGGGAATTTCTGTGGTGATATCTATTATTATCTATTGTTACATTAGCTAAACATGTTACCCTATTCACCTGTAGTGCTTAATATTTAGCTCTATTCAGTTGGTGGAAATCAATCTTTTCGCCGTCACATATACACGATGAGCAAAAGTATTGATGTTGTGATGGCATTGTGAGCTCAAGCGGAAAAGTCAAAAGAGCTCATGGATACTTCCTGTGGTAACCCCCACCCCCCCCCTGTGTGAGCATATAAGATGGCTGCTGCTTCATCCAGAGGACAGGAAGGTGATGAAATGAGGAGTCCCTCAACATTTACAGCAGGGAAACATTTACAGAGCGCAAGACTGGCGAGATTAAGATGGGAGTGGAGGATGGAAGAACAAATAAAAGGGGGTACGACGTGTTACCTTCTGCTGGTGTCCTTTTCTCCAGCACAGTTTTTAGATTAGACCAGAGCAGAGCCAACAGTGCAAAAAAGAAATGTCCCTCTTAACAAGTGAAGTGGGAATCCAATAATAAAGATGTATTCTTCTTTGAACCTTGACAGAAAAAGAGTTGGAGAGCACAATGAATTCCACTCTTTTTTTTTCTCTGAACTTTTACTGCTTTTTGCAGGCGGCTGTGGCTCAGAAGGTCCATCCACTAATTGCAGTTTGATTCCCGGCTCCTCATGTCCACGTGTCAAAGCCAGTTTTCACTAGAGGCAAAATAATGAATTAATTACTCAAGCAAACTGTAGGATTTGTATGTTTTGTATCAAGTGGACAAAATATGTAATAATGACGGCGTGAAAGAAGTGATGAAAGAAAAAGAAAAGTAGGTATACTTTTTACTGATGGCTAAGTGTAGCTAGTGTATCTAGTGTATCCTGTACCTGTGTATCTTGGCTGATGTTTGCAGTACTGAACTCCAAATAATATACACAGCAACTCATTAAGGATCATTGTCCTTGTTGTTCCTCTGCTCCGCTTGGTTTGCAGCTCTGAGTGACTCCACTGTCCCAGTTTGGGATGCCCACTGTGACGGGCAATCATGAACTCAAATAGGATAAAACAAAATTGCTTTACTCTTAAATTGCACCCCTAACATTATTTTGAATCCGAGAATGTTTTTTTCTTTTTTTGAAGAGCGTTAATTAGTTGACATTGCCGCAGATGAAAGTCAGCCTCTATATCTATTTGAATAGTTTATTGATTGCCTGATCTGTCAGGCTGTCTGTCTGGTTCTTATGGAGAATTACAAATTATACAGCTTCACTTTATCATTACCCAGAGGCTGTGTATCATTGAGTATTTTGCATCAGTGTGAAGTGAAAGATTTAATAGACCGTACTGAATCACATAGCTGTGATTCATAGAACATATGCCAGAGCCTCACAGATGTGCGTGTGCAGCCTGCATTGTCCTCTTACAGCTGATGATATATACTGTAGGTTGATTTCATGACACTGTCGGATTCTCCATGAACAATTAAAAAGAATACTATCTCTAAATGAATGCAGCAGAACCATAGATCTTGTCTTTTTTATTCCATGCATTCTTCTTCCTGGTCAAAACCTGCCTCCTATATCACCCACAATGCATTTCGGCAGCCATCTCTTTGGTTCGGCGCTTCAGGTACATTATGCTAATTGCTGCTAAAATAGACAGACATTATGTGCAGTGGAGATCCCCTTTTGAAAAAAAAAAATTTCTGTAGTTATGTATACTCAAAGTGCATTGTGGTCTTTCTTTTATTTTTATATTTCTGTAACATCATTTTTGTAAAATTCATTATCAGTGGGATTTAGGGAGTGCCATCTTTTAGAAACTTTATGCTTTAAATACTTAAATTAAAAAACTTTATAGTTGCGTGTGTGTGTGTGCACTTAATATTAGTGGGCTGTTCTGTTAAATGAGGAGAACTCCTAATATCTGCACAGGCACATCCTATTCTCTTCAGATGATAAACAGGAATATGAATAAACTACCTTAAATGGCCTTCTGCACACTGGGTGAACACTAATAAATACTGTAAAGAAAATGTGATTCAGAATTCAGCGTTACCTAACTCCTGCTTGATATCCTACCTCAGATTTCTGCATTAACGCCGCTCTCTGCCTTTCTTTTAGCTGAGTGAAGATATATAAATGCCACGTTTGCTGGCATGACTGTGGGCGTAATTGTATATTGTCAGCCATCACGACATACAACACTGAGATTAGTAATGTAGTGAGCAGTAGGCTGCTCTGACTCAGCACTTTGTGTCTCAGCTGTCCATGTGTCAGATAAAAACACCCACTCTCTCTTAACACGCACACACACACACACAGTATATCGCACAGTAAAGCTGCTCGTGCCTTTGGCACCTGGTGAAGGATTTGAATGTAACCATTTTTTTGTATAAATCTTTGTATAGAGTAGTTTTAAGTTAATGTGTTAACAGCTTACTTGTCCACCACTTTGCTCCAGACTGAAATATCTTCACAACAATTGGATGAATTTGCAGGAAAATGTAGTCTAGATATTCTTGTTCCCCGGAGGATGACGCCTACTGACTTTGGTGTTTCCCTGACTTTTCCTCTGGTGCAACTAGCAGGTCAAAGTTTTCACTTATTCTGTGAAATACATTACTGTATTCCCACATATCAATGAGGGATTACCGCTACAAAACATTCATGTTGCTAGGGCTTTTGGTTTTAAGAGAAATGTCTACACTATTGAATGGATTTTCATGAAATTTGGTGCAGACATTCCTGTTCCCCTCAGGATCAATTGCAGTAACTCTGATAATCCCCTGACTTTCCATCTACTCCCATTATCAGGTCAAATTTCTAATCTGTCCAATTTTTGGTTTATAACCTGCAACACTAATACATTGTCATGAGCCTAAGCTTTACTTATGAATGTTAGGATGCTAACCTGCTAAGATTGTGAACATGGTAAACATTATATCTGCTAAACATGTTCGTATGCTAAAAGCACAGCTACGTGCGAACATACAAATAAAATCTTAGTCTGGTTAATTGACAGTTTTACCCACGTGACAAAACAAACATTGGGAAAAATGTAAAGTAAAGTAGTAACCTAAAGTATATTTCTGTGTCTACTTAACCAGCATTTAATCACGTATAGCTTTTGGTATCTCGGGAGAGGTTTTGGGGGGAATTGACAGAATCCTTGTCTATTGTAGCTTTCAGAAGGATTTTGTGTTTCTGCACAAAAGGATTTATGACAAGCCAGTTACCCCTGACTGCCCCGGGTGTCAGTTAGAGAGGGGAGCACTGTAGCTCAACATCTCTCCTTGACTCTGTGAAACCTCTGGAAGCTTTTTTTCAGGATATGAAGCAAAACATGACTGACTCACAGGGACTGGTACAGTGTTGCTGTAGATGTTGGGAGGAATGGCTATACAGTCATTTGAACCCACAGTGCAATTATGCAAATTGATTTACTGGGCTGCGTCTTGCAGTTTAGTTCCAAGACGGCAGGTTATTGATCAGGGCAGAGAGACGGAGTTCTGAGGAAGGGAGCAGTGTCAGGTGAGATTAAAGACAGAAGATATGAGGGGAGAGAAAAACCGTTTGAATATTGCTCTGTGCCATATTAAATGGATTCAGTACAAGCAGGGGAGCAGCAGGACAATATTTACATGGACTTCTTCGCTACATGGTCATAACTCATGAAGGAAACCAATTATTTCTCAGTTTGATTGGTCAAATCTGATTACAGCAACATTGCCTGTATTATTTATGGTTAAGAAGAGGCCCATAGCAGCACATTTGTATTTCACAAAGGACTATTCCACATGTATGAGGTTGTATAAAAAAAGATTTAGTTTTAAGGGCTTTATTATAAATGATTTTTCCAAGTGGTGACAGTAGGAATGTCGGCATGTGACAGTATGTTCATGAGTGAGACTGCACTCGGTGTGAAAGTGAGAATTTGAGATGTATTGGGTTGTTTCTGTTGCCGGACCAAATGGCACTGAGTCACATACGGGAGTGTGACCAATACTGTTGAAGATGGCAGCAGTCCTGCAGTCAGCAGAAAATGAATCGGCTCCTTCTGCGAACACAAACACTGCCCCCCGATGGTTGGAAGAGCACATGCTTCACATGCTTAGTCCTAAAAGTGGTGGATGATTAATTGACTGTTGATGTATTCATGTAGATTGATTAATGTTTCAGCTCCTCAATAAGTTAAATTAAACACTAAAACCTCATCTCATCTTTATCTGATCACTACCACACCACAATTAACACTATTAGTATTAGTACTACTATACTAGCAATGTTAATATTTGACCACGTGTGTTATGTGGAGGTTAGTTAGTTAACAATATTAGACTCATCTAATACATCTAAGATAAGTAAATGTTATGTTATCAGTTAAACCATTTTTACAGCCATTTTAAAAACTACTCTTTGTCTCTTTCCAGAAAGGTTATCAATAAGTAATATTTTTCTCTGTAGGCATATTATGTTCTGACTGAGGGCTGATAAACAGACAACTGGATGTCTCTCATTTTAAATCTCTGGCTGATTTGTGTTGATCATCCGTCTCTGTTGCATCATGCTCTGACGCTCTGTTTTTACCATACATGTGTTTTTCTGTTCATTCTGTCCATGCTCTGCAGCTGCTGGATGTCAGGAGAACCAAGGTTTGTCCCTATGTTTGCACCACGTGTTGCGTGCACAACATAGAGTCACCTTCAGTGTGCCGTGTATTTTCAGACACCTGACAATCCCTTTGCACCATTACAACCTCCTCTCCTATAAACTTCCCGAAAGGAAGAGAATTCTTTCCAGCTGTTCACCCTGTCTCCTTTTCCTGTGAACCCTCATATGTTCCCCTATGTGAAACTATAAAGAGTGACCGCTTTGTTCAATTGTGTCAATCCAATCTTGTCTGGAGCTCCATCCCCCTGTAGTACCACAAACCCTACAACCCCCAGATTGCCTGTAAAGTGGGCTTGATTTCATTGTAAGAATCTGTTTCCTCTCCTCTAAATCCTGATTGAGCCATTTTCTGGACATAGATTGATCTCTCTCTGGAGATATCTGCTGGAAGGAAATGTCAACAGGCAAGACCGAGCCGGAGGCGATCTGTGACAGAAACTCGGCCCTAGCATTGTTCCCTTAAACCCAGAAACAACACCCCAGCACACAAAGAAATACAGTTTAATAGAGTGTGTTTTCATTTGATTTTATTCACAAACAACCACAGGTGTATTTAACACATTACTGTGCCGTCTCTACAGTGTAAAGATACTGTAGGTTCTGTTGCGGTGTCTGTACATTCATCAAAAATGTTGACTCCATGTCCACAACTCATGATGACTTGAAACAATAACAATCATAAGGATACAGTTCTTTAATTTGATTCCTTCATGATGCTCAGTTTGCTCACAGACCCCTCTTCGTTCTAACTGGATGCTACCTCTGAGGTTTAAAACCTCTGCAGGGAAGCATCGGGGTGGTCTTCTGCTTTGATTAGCACGTAAACAACCCTCACTCATTCTGCTCACAAGTCTAAAATCAGAGCAATCTACACTAATAAATGAATAGATTTGAAAGGTTTGTCAATATATATGTATTTGAAAAGTATTACTGTTATTCTAAAGGACTCGAGTTTGATTCTTAGTCATTTGTACTGTCATTTGACAATATCATTTGTTCATAGTCTATTAGCTTCTAAAGATTGGACATTGATATGTTCCCCCTGTTTGACCTGCTGTAGCATTTCTCCACAGAACCGTGTGCAACAGCAATAAGAAAGTGTGTTTTATATGTGCTTACCCTCATGTGTAGTGTTGTCATGAAATACTTTCCATTGTGGTTATTTCTAAAAATTAATTTTTAATAATTGTTGAGTCTCTCTTTCAGCATCTCCAGATGACCATCCAGGCTCTGCAGGACGAGCTGCGCACACAGCGAGACCTGAACCACCTGCTGCAGCAGGAGGGCGGCAACCGCTCCGCTTCTGACCATTTCACCACCATCGAGCTGACGGAGGAGAACTTCCGCCGGCTGCAGGCCGAGCACGACAGGCAGGCCAAGGAGCTCTTCCTGCTGAGAAAGACCCTTGAGGAGATGGAGCTGAGGATCGAGACCCAGAAACAGACACTGGGTGCCAGGGACGAGTCCATTAAGAAGCTGCTGGAGATGCTGCAGAGTAAAGGGCTGCCCCCGGGTGGGGGGAGGGTGTCTGAGGAGGAAGAGCAGGAGAGAGCTCGGCGCATTGCTGAGGCAGAGGCCCAGCTCGGACACCTGGAGGTCATTCTGGATCAAAAGGACAAGGAGAACATCCATCTGCGAGAGGTACTCTATTACCAGGGGTGGAGTTGATCTTGATATATGAGACTCACTGTACAAGACTGACGGGTTTTTTTGTTTGTCGTCACTAGAGGGCAGTGCTGAGTCATTATGTCATGTATAAACTTTACATGTATAAAGACAAACTTTAGATGCATTTCTTGGTGTTTTCCCCCTCACTCTATTTTAGTAATTTAATCCTGATTTCTGTTGAGTTTATAATAGATGATGCTGTAATGGTGACACATAATATTGTATCTTTTTTCTAAAAGGAACTGCACAGAAGAAATCAGCTGCATCAGGATCCGGGCAAAACCAAGGCCCTGCAGACCATCATAGAGATGAAGGTAAGAACCTGACCCGCGACATACAACCATAACCACATGCAGCAGTCACCATTAGAGCATTTGTGCAAATAATTATTCTTTGTAATAACGCTTCATGGAGTGATTAATATGTAGTTCATTTGTTTTATCCAGCTACCATTTTTTTTAAAGGAAGGCTTTCTCTCACTCTATACAAACAGACACACAAGCTAATCATGGACAGTCTGTCTAAAACCAGATGTTAAAAGACAGATGTTGTATTTACATGCGTTTGGTTCGCTGACATGTGCGGGCCTTGTATTATGTAAGCCGCTGCATGTCTAAACAAAGGCCTGTGTGTTCTACTGAATCTATTGTTGTTATTGTGATCATCAGCTGCTGAGTCAATAGTAAACACACTGACACGTCTCTCTATCTCCCTCTCACACACAGACACGCAGACACACTGTGTATCTGCTCACATAGCAGTCGTGTAAACAAGAGTCAATATTACTGTTCAACATTACAGCTGTCGTGGCCCGCTGAAGAGGTGCAGCAGCCGGTCATGCCAAGCTCCATCAGTCTTGTTTCAATACAAGCGGTGTCGTGTTAAATTTCAATAATGCAATAGACAAAATGTGTATCAATACTGCACAAGGTATTTAGATGTTTTTTGATTTGGTATAAGCTGGTTGTGCAGGTCTTAAAATGGCATCTTAGTAATAATAAGATAATATAATTCCCTTTTTTTTTAAAATAACAGTGGAACAAGGAGAGGAATAATATGTATCTAATGTTTTATGTAACTTTAAAGCTTGAGGGGGAACTTAAGGGCCATTTAAATATTGGGACAAACATTCATATTACATTAGAAAATATTTTAGAAGATAGACTGCAGTTTCAGAGACCCCACCCATAACCATCAAGTGGGATTTTCTTTAGCCTTTAGCTCAAGCAAATTCCATTTTACATACACTTTACGTTCTTTAAAACTGATGCAGTTGTGATATGCTAATATGCTTATATAAAAATGTCTATTCAGATCAACACTTGTGCGCCTGAACTGTACAACAAGTGTTGTACCCCTGTAGACTCCAGCAGCCTCACTGCAGAGGCCTGACATCACTTCCTCAAAATAAATCATGACATCATCGCTGAGCTGACACAGCCCCTCTCACTCGGCTGGATCGTTACTGTGCAGGCCCCAGCCTTCCCCCGGCGCGGTCATGTGACATCTGTGCTCTGGGATCCTGTTGATTTGCATACAGAGCGAGGGAAGACCCGCCCCCCCCCCCCCCCCCCCCCCCCCCATCCTCCCCCAGTGCTGTGCAGGAAGACCCTGCATCTCTCCCCTCTCCTCTCTCCCTCTGCTGTGTTGATGCTGATGCTGAAGCACGAACAATCCTGCCTCCCCGTCTCTCCTCCATCCCTCCCGCCCTCTTCTCCTCACTCACCAGAGACAGTGCACAGTGTATAGCCTGCCTGCTGCTACCATGGAAACAGGTGTGGTTGTTTATGACAGCGAGAGGCCAGTTTGCAGGGAGATAGATAGAAAGAGGCAGGGAAAGAGGGAGAAAGAGCAAGATTTACTGGCCAGGTCGATGTACCAGTGATTACATGTGGATGGAATAAAATCTCCCTCCTTTGAAGGTACGCCGTCTTATATCTATTGCAGCGATGTTAGTTCATTGATGTTCGTCTCGTAACACGGAGACTGAGGTGAGATGAAGCAGCAGGGCGAAGTGCATGTACATGTGCAGTGCTCATGCATTAAACCCTCAGATCGTCTGTCATTCCTCATTTCGATACATTTCCCATGTTCCTCTGCAGCGGGCAGTGACTGACCCTGCTAACGTCCACAAGTTCATAAGTTCAGAACCACTAGGAGGAAAGAAGGAGAGACACAAAAAGAGAGAAAGACAGGAAGGAACAAGGTTGCTCTATGCTCTACTGGAGAGGGAGATGGACCATGGCTAATCTTAAAGACGTTGTATTATTTATTTAAAAAGCCGTGAAGCTAAAGCTGCACTCACAGTCGCAGTCCAGAGACTGGATTCTGCATTGATCTGCAAGCAACTACAGCAAACGCTACAGCTTGTTACTTTTCTTGCTCTGTACGTTTCTATCCGGTCCTGGACTGGCCGATCTCTCCGTGCTGGATGTGTGCTCAATATTTCCTAATGGTGATTAATCCTCTGAGCCGCCGCAAGGAGCTGGGTAGAAAGCTTCTGATTTCACTGACAGATACTGCAGTTGCTCTCAGCCTCTTCCAGAGCTTCTTCCAGTCTCTTTTTTTTTTAAATCTCGCTACATCTCTTTCTTTTTCACTCCCTCTGTCTTTGAGTCTCTCTATATCTTTTTTGTTTTTGTCAGTCTTTCTGTCTTCTCTGGACTCCCGTATCTAGCTCAGGTTGATTTTTGCAGCATGCAACTTGTGGACATGCCAGTCTGGGTTTTGAGGTGTGTCTCCTCTGCATGTTTGTGTGCAGGACACCAAAATTGCCTCTCTGGAGCGCAACATTCGAGATCTGGAGGATGAGATCCAAATGCTGAAGGCGAACGGCTTACTGAACACAGAAGACAGAGAGGAGGAAATCAAACAAATGGAGGTCTACAAGAATCACTCTAAGTTTATGAAGACCAAGGTAGATACCGTCTGCAATATGCATGAAGTACAGATCCTGTGAAAATATGGCTGAAAAATAAACAATATTGAGTCGTTCGGGGTACAGAAAGAACTCTGCAGAGGGGAGAACACTAAATGAAGCTGATGTGTCTCTTAAATGAGCTTCTTTAGCATTTAGTCTCATCAGCAAAGTGTCCTGTTGGCAACTATCTGACAGATGTCTCTCTGCTGTTTTAAAAAAAAAAAAAAAAAAGAGCTCAGTGTCAAGAATACCAAAAAAGGCTAAATCAGCAAGCGCATGCTGGTGCATAATAAAATGCTTTAACGTTTCTTCCTTAAGTACGTATGCAAGCTGGTTACTTTATTATTCTGCAGCCAACGGACAATTGTGATTTACATTATGTTCACAGAGCGAAGTGTGCGTGTACGTCCGCCCAGTCAGAGTGACGGATTAGTATTCAGACCAACAGCGTTTCTATCAGCCCGCGCTCCATGACGACACGATAACTTGTGTTTTAGCAGTTTGAGCTACACCAGCAGAGCCATCTGAAATCTGTTATTGTATCAAGGTGTGTGTGTCTGCCGCTCTCTGGGGCTCATGTGTCTCTCCGGAGCTTTGGCTCCGTGTTTACATGCCGCTCCTCACATAAGTCGACCAGGCGTAGATCAGCCACACTTTTGTTAATCTATTTTTAGACCTCTTTTCATCAATCATGAATAGAGTTGATGTATAATATATGACGAATGCAGGGGAGTCAGTCCCAAATAAATTTTTAATGAGAGAGCACGTTGATGAAAATAGTGCAAAAGCCGTATTGACTTGTCCCACTCATTATCTCTGTCACACACCCACTCACGCGCTGTGATGGTAAAACCCTGCATTGCTCATGTAAATGTGTGTTGTCTGTAGATTGACCAGCTGAAGCAGGAGCTGTCAAAGAAGGAGTCTGAGCTGCTGGCCCTGCAGACAAAACTAGAGACCCTCAACAACCAGAACTCGGACTGCAAACAGCATATCGAGGTGCTCAAAGAGTCTCTCACTGCCAAGGAGCAACGTGCTGCCATCCTGCAAACAGAGGTAATGGAAAAACCCTTAAGTTGTTAGTACACATACAGAAAACCAACCCAACAATACCTCACAAACGTTTTCATACTGCGAGCCAAACTGAGCAAATAATAGGCTAGCCCTGAGCCCGAGGCTTATTACTGCAGATCATATCAGCACTTTATTTACTTTGGGACTTCAAACTCAACTGTGACTCAGGGCACCGCCAAAGAGACAGTAATGCGCCATGTACTGTCACAACACATCTCATGGACATCAAAAGCATCAAATAGCTGCACTAATAAATAGATAACTGTAGAAGCGTTTCTGTTACTGTAATGCACAAACTGAAGATCATCACCACACTAATAAATACTCCCTCGACACCCGTATTCCTTTGCAAATGCATGAGATTAAGTTCAGACGGATACATACTTAAAGGACACTATTAGGTGTGTCAATGTTGCATGTCTAATCACTCCTTTTTACTCAATTACAGTCAAGTCCACATTATGTCAAATTCTTTCATTTTAAGTAGACTCACGACAGTGTGTGTTTTTGGCGGTGACGTGCTTCAGGTCGATGCTCTACGTCTGCGTCTGGAGGAGAAAGAGTCCTTCCTGAACAAGAAAACCAAGCAGCTGCAGGACTTGACGGAGGAGAAGGGAACTCTCGCCGGAGAAATCAGGGACATGAAGGACATGCTGGAGGTCAAAGAAAGGAAGATCAATGTCCTGCAGAAGAAGGTGAGAATCGGAGTCGAAGAAAAGCCTTGCCGTTTAGGATGGATGAAGGGAGTTTTAAAGTTGAGAGGACCACGAAGTGAGGAAAACAATTATCCAAACCATTTACTAACCACTCTCCGAGTTGCTGCTACGTTATTTATCGGTTACACCTAACTATGGTGAGTAGGTGCAGGTCTGTGGCGATGTACTCCAGACGTAATTGGACATTTGAAATCAGCAATGAGCGGGGCGACTCGTTTTGTCAGACTTTTGTGTCCTCGACTAAACCAGTGACTGTGAAAATATAAAGCAGAGTGGGTTACTCTCTCCATTAAGAGTAAGAGAGTCTCTGTTGCTCTCGGGGGGGAAAGTGTCCTTAGAAAGACAAGCAAGAAGATATTTCTGCCTCACCGGCTCTGGTGTGTGTGAGTGCTATAAATACTCACAGTGTTACTCCCTCTCTCACCCCGACCTGCTCACCCATTCCCTTTGCTTTCTCTCTCTCCTCTCTTGTTCTATCACACCTCCTCTCCCTCATCCATCTACTTTTATCTCTCTCTTTGGCATCTCTTGTGATTTCTAAATCGCTGTTTTCTCCTGATGTGGTTATTTTGATTTGGTTGTATCGGTCATATAATATAGTATATTAAATCAGTGCACATTTTTAATGTCTTTAAATAGTTGTGTTTTTACGTTAGTTGTAATGCGCAATTCTCACCGAGGGCAGCTTGATTTCTTCTCTTTATTCTACTTCTCAAACTCTTCTTAAATGTCTGGAAGTTTTTGATGCACTTTTTGAAATGGGAAATGCTTTGTTGTAAATCCCCTGCACATTTCAAACTATGGACGTGACGTTTTCTGTAGAGGGTATTAATCATCAAAGACTTTAATAATCTCTGAGTCCAGCTATTACACCAACGGTAAATACTTCTCTGGTTTTAAGATCATGCTATTTACACATGCTTCTCCGCACCCTCTCTCCTCCTCCTCAACCTCCTCATCCTCCTCCTCCTCCTCCTCCCTGTGTCAGATTGAGAATCTGCAGGAGCAGCTGCGGGACAAAGACAAGCAGCTGGGGAACCTGAAAGACCGAGTCAAGTCTCTGCAGACCGACTCCAGTAACACAGACACTGCCCTGGCCACCCTGGAGGAGGCTCTGTCAGAGAAGGTGTGGTACAGCACTGTAGCATTCGGGTGGATGCAATGAGCGTTCACGGTTGTGATGTGAACGACTGCTGCCTGACTAAATAATCTTTGCTCTTTGGGAGGTCATTACAATGAGAGCATACAGTAGACGTCTGTCACACTGACATGAATAAGGTTTTCAAACTGCTAAAATCTTATTTTTTGACTTAAAGGAAAAGTTTTGGGGAAATACACTGTTTGCTGTTAGATGAGAACATTCATTGCTTGATACCACTTTCAGATATAATGTGTTAATTAGTGAGATTTATTTATTTATTTATTTATTTTAAGTGAAGTGGAGGTCTGTTGTATAAGCCTGTGGCTTCTTGACCTCTCCTGTCACAATAATAATTTGTGTATATTTTATGAAGTATGTGTGTGTGTGTGCAAATGAAAAAAAAAAAGAACTAAACTAAAAAAGCACTTGTAAGTGTAAAGCGTAGTACAAACATGACTGGTATCAATCTTCTCGTCTAACTCTCGGCAAGAAAGCTAATAAACATATTTCCCAAACTTTTCCTTTAGATCAAAGACAAAAGTAATAATCCTTAACGTTTATTCCTACTCGCAAGCTTGAGCTTTTTGTTTATGACATCTCTTACAATTTAAAGCTCTTAAAGCTTACTATTACACTTAATTTTTAAGTCGCTTGATAAATGTGTCTTATTGCTCACACTCCGCTAAGCCTTTTCAAAATCCTAAGTTGGCTCTTTAAAGCATTCTTAAGTGTAATTCATTTAATTCTGTGCGTGTGTGTGCGCGCGTGTGTGTGTGTGTGTACGTGTGTTAGGAGAGGATTATAGAGCGTTTAAAGGACCAAAGAGAGAGGGAAGACAGAGAACGTCTGGAAGAAGTGGAGTCCTATAAGAAGGAGAACAAGGATCTGAAGGAGAAGGTCAACAGCCTTCAGATAGAATTAACAGAGAAAGAGGTCAGTGAGTATGCACGGAGCAAAGAGACTTTTGTGTATGGGGTGTGTCCACATGGCTGCATATTGTAAACATGCTGTGCCTTTATGTTCCTCTACTCTGCTGTACTGTACAGCCTATTGTGCCTTTTTCTTTCAGTAGGCCTTTATATGGCATTGCAGCTGTGGCACTTTGTCCTAGTCAGCCCCCTTGGTATGAACCTGTCTGTGCTGTCTGTCCACCTGCAGTCCACTCTCATCGATCTGAAGGAACATGCTTCGTCCTTGGCATCCTCTGGCCTCAAGAAGGATTCAAAGCTCAAGTCTCTGGAGATTGCCATAGAGCAGAAAAAAGAGGAGTGTAGTAAGTTGGAGACGCAGTTGCAGAAGGTAAGTGTGCGTTTTACAGTCAGAATCACTCACCCAACTAATGTGTGGATTTGATTTTATGAAACAGGTTATGACTCACTTTTTGTACCTAGATATATATTTTGGACTAAGTTGTAAATATTGCACCGATTACACAGCAATTATTAAGATTGTTTTTGATGTAGTACTCTACACAGGGATGTGTCGTCCCTCATTTTCTTTATTCTGGACTCAGAGCTCTGTCATTCTGTCAACATTTTTGTTGCAGTTAAAGAGGGAAAATCTGCAGTCGTAATTCAGGGCAAAAACCTCCACACACGCATGACACCACAGCAGTCTATGATAGCAAATACATGTTCATACAAATGTAAAGCTGTTGGCAATACAATCTTACTGCAAGGTCCATGTCGTCCATGAGCTTTTGATTGTATCACATCATCTACGTGTGAAAACGAAAGTCTAAAGTACAATTCCATGACAACTGCAACTCCACCTGCTGAGGAAAATCATGTGATATGATCAAAAGCTCCAGAGCATAAACTCCATGACTGTTGTGGTTCATTTGTTTTGCCAACTATTGTTTCCAAGGTGACGAATTAACTCTCAAATTTACAGTTGTTTATGATTTTTGTAACCAGCGTTTTGAATGCACTTGTACCCAACGGCCCCTTATGCCCTATAAATGTACTCATTGGCTGCAGAATAAACAAATGCAAATAGATTAAAAAAGACAAAATCAATTGAAATCATTCCCGAAAATTATTATCATGTGTTTCAAAACTGGAAAAAAAGGAAGTTATTATTCTTATGAAAAGGTTATATAGGTTATATACAGATGTAGAAGAGGGCCAGGATAGAAATAGCCTATTTTAGTTGCCAAAACACTCACAGTTCTTAATAATAAATGCTTCAACTTTGGCTGAACTGTGGAGAGCCTCTCTGCCCTGAATAAGGACTACAGATGAATTGCGCAGACATTGCACATTTTTGTTAACAGAGCCCGAGAGTCCATTTTATTTATTGTTTTGGTTGTTTGTTTTTGTTTTATTTATTTATTTAGTGTATTAAAAAAAAACAAAAAAAAAAAACATTCCAAGTCTGAATATTTTTAAGAAGAAAAAGTGTATTGCTCTTTGAAAGGGTGTTCTTGCATTATTATGCAATTATATTATCAATATACCAGTGGCATAAACTGGTCCTAAAATGACAATAATATCGTTTATCGCAATTATTTGTGTGACAATATATTGTCCAGCAAAAGTAGATATTGTGACAGGCCTACTTGCACTGTGTTATTTCCATGGAGGATAATTCTAAATGATTAATCCCACAATTCCTATATATATATATATATATATATATATATATATAAAAACAAGGTGAACTCTTGTAATCCTTCATTAAACTAACTCCTGTTCTGTAACTATCACTGTAATCCAGACTGAAGCAGAAACGTGAACCTGCCTTATATAAAACACAGTTAATTAGGATAATAGCTCCCATCATGCTTTCTCTCCTGTAACGGGCTGCACTGCTTTATTGGCCCGCTGCAGGGAGCAGACAGTCCATAAAACACCCCCTCCGCTTCCTCCTACTCCATGACCCACAGACTGTCCCTGTGTGTGTTCCTCTACATTTGTCTGTGATGTGTTGTCCTTAACCTGTAACAACATGTGCTGTACTGAGACTATGTTATTGCTCTGTCAAACATGTATTGTAACATGTCTGATCCTGCTGTTCTCTCCTCTGGCTCAAACTAAATCCTAACACTTGCTCTCCCGCCCCGCTCCCTTCCTCAACCCCTCCGTTTGCAATGTAGCAAGCTGAGCAGCTATTCAGTCACATGAACAATCCTGTAAGTCCCTCTCTTAAGATCTCTGAGGCACATATTGAAAGCATGAGGACCACTGATAACTTCTTTGAAACATGCTATATGGTGATCATGCCAGCCCCCAGCAACAGGTTCTGCTTACACCTCCGAGCCACCCAGATGCATGTCGATCATCGCACTGTACTGATATAGTGAGCTTTATACTGCACTCAGAGTCCTGTGCAACGTACTCATTCTGCAACTGTTTGTGTTTGTGACACGTGGTGAAGCTGGTGCTACATATACAGTATATGGCTCTGTAGATGGTATATCTGTGTGATTTTCTTGCGCATTAGAGAAAAAAAAAAAAAGTCTCTCCACACTTGAGTCCAATGCAAGAATTTAAAGATAAAGCTAAGTTGTCGGTCACTAGACTTTCATCAGATGTTTGATATCCCAGAGCTTACACCTGTGTTTTGTCGTGCACATGGCAAATGCAACTCACAATTTTTGTTATATAGGCCCAAATCCATATCAAGAATCTATCTCTTCACAAAGTCTACTCGGGTACTGTTTGTAATGGAAGTCAAAGGACATGGTCTGGGGTTAACTTCCGGTTTCCTCATCTTTTTTGACACCTACAGCACTGGAATGAACTGTGAAACTGAACCTTTTTCATTTGTTACTGAATTTTGTTTGAAGATGACAGAGAAATTATTTGGATTAGTACGATGTTTTTGTTTTTTACAGAATCAAATTCTCTGTTTTTAGGTTCCCAGTAAACGTTGAGGTCAGGCTTTAAATACTTTGAATGCACTGATATTGATTTTTTAAAGCTGAGACCAACATTTGATATGTTCTCACTTTTATCACTGAAACATGTTTGTGGAGCTTCGCAAAGTTGCAGGTGCAAAACAGCTTTAACAAGCTTTAATTATCCTGATCTAATTTATTTTCCATGATACTATCATAAACAAATACAATATATTACAGAAACGGAGGATAAATCAATACAGAAATAAATCAGGAAAATAAAATAATGGAAATACCAAAGCCATTATAAAGTGGAGTTCCTACAACCCTCAAACGCATCATTAAAACGCCATCATTAGCATAATGCTCACATCAAAAAACACATTTAAACCCACAGGCTGAATGGAGCCTAATTTCTATGTCCAATAAAGTTATTTCTAACACAGTATTTTTGATATACTTCCACATTGATTAGTGGATCTAAAATAACTTGACGTATATTTTACAAATTCAATCATTGAGACAAATCTCCCACAAGTTTAAATCCTAACATCACTCCTCATGCTTGAAATATGAAACTTCCTGTTAGCCGACAGATTTACTTGGTCCCTGTTGCTTCTGTTTCTCCATTCTTTTGACTGACAATCACAAAGACTGTGCAGCTTCGTTGGGTTTGCATGACATGGTCGACCTTGTTGCATGTTGTCACTGTCAGTGTTGCCACGCTTTTCTTTCGTCTCAGTGTGGTGCGGTTAGCTGAGGTGTCAGCCGTGGTTGGAGATCACTGCAGTGTTTTTGGTGGATGCTCTCTGGCTCTGTACAACTGTTGCACTTTTGCGACCTGTGTTGACATGTGTGGCTGCATATTGTCTCGAGGGTGATGTGTACCACTGTAATGTACTTCATGGAGAGTTACAAACTGTTGCAATAACGGGGAGATTAGTCCATATAGACCGAGCAGTCGAGCTCTGATCAGATTGTGACAGATAAGCAAAGAGACAGGATCATGATTTAGCATTTCACTGCTGCTGATTTGTCACTATTCTTTGACACAAGACACACAAACACACACATACACAGTCTTGCATTCTGCATACTCAGTGTGCAAAATGACTGGGAGTCTCAGAGGGCTGTTAACTGGAGCTAAATAATAGCTCTGTTAAAGCTAATGAGCCAGCACCAGTAATGATGCCCTTGTCCACAACATTTTACTCTGCTTTATTCATTCACAAAGAGAGAGAGAGAGAGAGAGAGAGAGAGAGAGTGCAAGGGGAGTGGTTAATATAGACACTGATGGACTGCGATGTACTGTATGTATCTCTCTTCCATGGGCAGTAAAACATGCTGTGCTGTACTGCATGATTATGTTGATCTTATAATGTTAACTGAGTGTGTCTTCGGGTGTGTGCATGTGTGCATGTTTGTTTGTTTGTGTCTTTCCCTGGCACGTGGATGCAGAAGGCCCATGAGGTGGAGCATCAGTCCGGCCCCCGAGGGAACCCGGAGTACGTGGACCGAGTGAAGCTGCTGGAGAAGGAGGTGAACTACTACAAGGACGAGGTCAACAAGTCTCAGACGGAGGTGGAGAGACTTCTGGACATCCTGCGAGAGGTGGAGACCGAAAAGAATGACAAGGACAAGAAGATCGCTGAGCTGGAAAGGTAATTAACTTTGACTGTCTGGAAAAGTTAGTGAAAGTATTCAAAGACACCTTAACCTTCGGTTTACCCTGATGTAATAATTCACTTCTGTCGCACAGTATATATTGTCTAATATTGGTATAGTTATACTATAGTATAGTATAGCAGAGGAACATGATCTTTCACAAATGGTCCGTCTCACACACTTCTGTCAGGATATAGTGACAGTTTGAGCAAATATGACTTATACATGGCTTTTTTAATTTGGTCTCTCAGATTTCTGCCTTTCTGTGAGCATCACACACAAAATCCTATTCACCTCCAGACAAAATGATATTTTGTCATTTGTGTGAACCCACCTTTTAATGTCATTATCCTAAACAACACATTTTGTTACTGTTGGTCCCGTGGGGCTATGAGCCGTTTATTCTCCCCCTGCAACTTCAGCTGCTAAGCTCTCAATTCTCAATGCACTAAGTGTGTCTTTATATTCATGTGCTGTCATTTTCTCCTTGCTACCTACAAGTGTGCCATCACGACTTTGTGTCAGCACAATGTCTCTGGATCCAGTCCTGGTCTTGTATAACACACTCAGAAAAAAAACACCTTTCGATGGAGAATAGTTGCAGCTTGCACACTGAGATACACACAGAAGGCTCTCTGTAAAAGTTGTGACGCTATGTTAGATGTGATATTAGAACACAAAGTAGCACTCAATCACCCCCTTAATGGAAGAGGTCAAACGCATTTCAGTTAATGGAGCACATAAATAAAGCTGGTGGCCTCATCAGCTCTTGGCTCACCTCTCAGTGCGGTACGTGGCCCAGTGTCTCCGCACTGGAAGCAGCTTTTGGCTTCGGTTCAGCTGATGGAGGAGACCATCATCATTCACTTGGACTAGAATTTAAACTGATGAGACAAAGATTGAAGAGACCGCATGAGAACAACCCATGAGCGGTGTCTGCCAATAACAGTGCTCATGAACGCTATAGCGCTGCTGCGTGAACATCATCTTCAACGCGACGCTCTCCGGATGCTTTCATCAGGAAAAGTCTGCACTTCGTCAATTGTACGGCATAGATTTGCTAAAATCTTGGTCAAGTGATTAAAAAAAAACATGTTGGTAGCTGGGCTATTTAAAAATGACAGGATGTTGCAGGATGTCCTGTTCTCTTTATACATCCATGGTCCCGTGTCGCAATGGAGACGATCCTCTCTGACCAACAGGTGGTCTGCAGTGTTTTAACTCCACCTTCTAGTATCGGCTCAGCTGGGAACCTTGACCGAGGTGGTACCAAAAATGTACCAGGTACCGTCCACAACTTTTGCTGATAGGAAACCAAAAGAGAACGCTTCCAAGCGTATCGAGTTGAGTTTTGCCGTGCCGTACCATGAAAATGTGGAAGTAGTGTTAAAACCAGATCTGTTGTGCCTTCCTAGCCAGAGATAGGGGCCATTTTGTTTTTGTGTCATGCTAATTTGTTAATAGTGTTTGATTAATTGAGTGTTCTTGTCCTTTTTTTTTTACCATCTTTACCCACTTTTTTCTGTCCCTCTCCCCTTTCTATCTCCTGTTTCATGGCCACCTGTCACTCTCTTTACCCTCTGCCATTGATCATTTTCAACTTTGGTCTCGATCCTCCTTTTTTTTTTTTTTTCTTTCACAAATCCGTTTCTGTTTTTAAAATCTTTCTTCATTTCCCACGCACCTCCTTTCCTGTTGTGCCCCCCTGACACCAGCCCCCCGTCGTCTCTCCCTCGCCCCACCCCTCGTCCCGGTGGCAGAGCTCCCCCTGACCCGCTCCCTTCTGTGACCGCTGCCCCCCAGCAGATAGGGGGCATGGTGTGGGATTTCCTGGGAAAGTGAGTGCTCTGCCCTGGCACTTCAGCTCGGCTGCGTGGTTAAAGTCTCCGACTGCTGCAACCACATCTGGTTTCACCTGTGTGCCTGGGTCTGCCTGCTGTCTTCACATATCTTTGTATCAGAGTGACGGGCTCTGTTTTTAGTCTGTGGTGTTATTGCTGTACCCGTACACATGATACAAAGATCCCTGGATTCATGTTTGCTTTTATTTCTTTAGCATGTGTTTTCTCAGTGGTACGTGCGTGTGTGTGCCATGAATGGCGTGTCAGTCTGTGCGAGAGTGAGTGTGAGAGAGTTTATGCTGCATGTTTATTTTACCAACTGCATGTCTGCCCTGATGACAGAATGGGGAATTAAGTCAACAAAGATTTTGTTGTATGACAAATCGCATTACCTTTACAAATCAGCAAATGAAAGCACCGCGTCGTAGAGTATGAATAATGACAGATGTGGCTCAAATACTATATGTCTTAATAATGAAAGTTAATATGAGGTTCAAACCTTAAAGTTTAAGGTTTGAACCTCAGCCAGCTCACGAGTACAGAACGTCTGGTCATAATTTTGCAATTTATGTCCAGAAGTTCATACATTCTGTGGTGTTACGTTGACTCCCTGAACAGTAGACATTACCTCACACTGGGGTTCCTGTTGTGGCATGTTTCTGTAATAATGCATGGCATAGTCACAAAAAAAAAAAAAAAAAAAGAAAAAGAAATCCCACCAAGGATTCAGAAAACTAGCAACCAAATTGTATAGATTACACGATAAAATGTTTACAGTTGTAACTGGAAGCCCCCTGTCAAAATGTGTACTTGTATATAGATATCCAATGCTAAAAACTGTAAATACTACACTATATACTGCTTTAGTTTTCTTGGTGTGATTTTCCCAACTCCTCTCGTGTATTTCATCCATTTTAGTTGACTATACTGTACTTTTTGTCCCTCAGTGTCCTTGGTTGAGCACATATGCACACTAACACCGATTTGCAGACACACATACACATACACACATACACACTTCTTTGTGTTTTCATGTGGTGTTGGCTGTCTGTTGCAACTTATGTAGGAAATTTCCATCCTTATATCTAATGCATCCTCCTGCCATGAGCACGCTTCCCGGCTCTTCCATCCACCCATCTGCCCACCTCACCCTACGTCACCCTCACCCTCTGTAACTCTTCTAATCCTCCCAGTAACATCCCCTGACAGCCCCTCTCTCTTCTTGTGGTCTTTCCCGGTGCCCACCTTCCTGCTCTCCCTCCCAACCTGCCCTACCCTGCCCTGCCTAGCTTGCTCTAACAGATACTAAGAAAAATGGTCAGCCTAGTGGCCTGCATGAATAGAGCTGCTCTGTTCCAGGTCTACACACGCTCTGTGAGTGAGGTGCTGTAGTAGGTAGGGTCTGGACTGAACCCTCGATCTTGAAGTGTGTCAGTCCAGTCGGGTCTCTTCAGTCTGAAAAAACCCTGCATCCATGACTAATTCTTTCACTAGCTCACTCCTTGTCTCGGTCTAACAATCGTTGGCTTCCCCTCCTTTTGCTCGGCCACTCAGACCTGTCTTCCCTACTTCTTTCGCCCTGCTGACTGTTGCCTGTCTGACTGCATGTCTGCCACTCCCAGGCTTGGCAGCAGATGCACAAGGTGCCGTTTTTTCAGAGAAGGTGCATCCTGCATTAGCTGTGTCAGGCTGCGGTGCAGCGGCTGTCACAGGCGCCTCTGTGATCTCCCAGGTTGTTTGACAATGAACACAGTGTGATCTCCTTTGGGTCCTCTGTATTGTTTTTTTGTGGTTGTTTCTTTATGTTCTGGTTCTAATGTCTCTTTTTTTTTACTTTTTCCTTTGTGTGCTCTCGTCTGCAATGTCTCCTCTACTTGTCCCATCATCCCCTTCTCTTCTACCTCTTCCTCTCCCCATCTGCAGTCTAGCTCCAAGGTAAGTTATGCCCCTCCCCCCATTGCGCACCCATCTCTACCTCGAGCCATCCTAACTCTGGTGCTTAAATCTATGAGTCATCTCAGCAATGTCATTTTAACATGAAGCTATCAGTTCATATGTGAAGCTCATGTCTTGTTGCTGTCCTGGTGATCTCATGACTTGTACCATTTTGAAACAACATTCATTCAAAATGCACCTGATATGATTGTCCATTACACTGTCCCGGTTCTACTTGTTTGTTTCATGTTTTCTGTTGTGATATATGGGAATATATGTACCCTATTCACACATCTACTTACTTCTTATGTAACACTGTTGACTCAATCATGTATTTTGCATTCATTAATAGATAAATGGTACAGCAACTACAGAATGGAATTCAGAAAAAATTATTATCATGGAAATGCTCTTAAAGTTTTATGGTTTTACAGACAAGGAGGTAAAGACCTGACTAAGAAGGGTCCAAACATCAAACTGGGACCACAGGGGGACAAGAAAGGCTTGGGACAAGACCCTCGTAAGGATGGCTCCATGGACAGTGGTCACCACGTAAAGGTGCAGATTCTTTCTTGAGAAATGCATGGCAGTTTATTATAACCTTCATGAAGGTAGAATTTTTTGTAGCACTGTTTGTTAGATTGCATTAGTTATAGCTGAGTGCATTTACCATAGACTGTATATAAGAAGTGGACGTAGTCACCCTGTCGTCACCCTTTGGTTTGTGGACTACTATTTTGAAGCCTGGAGTTTAGCATTTTGGCCGTCAACATCTTGTGTTTTGAAACCAGAAGTGACACAAGAGGGTGGAGAAAAGTACAACTGAACACTGAGCAAGACATTTTTAGGGAGAATAATGTTCCAATTAACTTGCATGAAGTGAAAACACACTATGAAAGGGTTGAAGTTGTAAGACAAAAACACAACAACAACCAACGCAGACGACACCTTGGTAGCAACCTGTCAATCACAAGGTAGCCCCGCCCTCAAGAATACCCTGCTTTATTATCTATTTTACTGTAAATGGGACCATAATGTACAAGTTGAACAGCATGCTGAAGACTTGAAACTTGAAAGTAGCAAATCAAGTCAGAAGTAGGGTCATTTTCTCATAGACTTCTATACAATCTGACTTCTTTTTGCAACCAGTGGAGTCTCCCCCTTCTGGATATTAAAGAGAATGCAGGTTCAAGGCACTTCCACATTGGCTTCACTTTTCAGTCGCCTTGGTGTTAACCAGTGGTTTAATACTTTATCAATGAAACGTGTGTCTACATTTCTATGTCTATGTGACTTATTTATAAATTTGGTGCGGGTTGCAATGCAGTTGGAGGAGCTGATGAACACGCTGGAAAGGACGAGGCAAGAGCTGGACTCCACCAAGCAGCGTCTCTCCTCCACACAGCAGTCACTGCAGGAGCGGGACGGCCACCTCACCAACATGAGACAGGAGCGCAGGAAACAGCTGGAGGAGATACTGGAAATGAAGTTAGTGCCATCATGACATTTAATGTCAGCCTCACAAATACATGTTTTCATTTCTCTTGGTGTGTTTCTGGCTAAGGCAGGGATTCATTACTGGTCTGGAAACTATCTACCAAAATAATGTTCTAAATACATTTGAGGTGAGAATCAGTATATGAAGCTCATGACTCATTTTATACCAAAATACCTAGTTTAAATTTAAAGTCACATTAGCGTTTACACTCCATATTTTTACTTGTTAGTCCATTATGTTATCTGCTCAGGTTAATCGATTCTTCATTTCTCAGAGGATATTTTTGAAGACCTAAAAAGACTTAATAGAAATGCGCTTTCTTGACTCACTGTAAGGTTGCCAGGCAACCAGCAGAGACTCCAGGAAGTCTCTGTGCCTGCCAAGAAATAGTCCCGCACATAGACACAACCATAAAACTTTTACACGGATTAAACCAATCACCTATTTCCTCATGTTTAGAGACTTCATGCTAAGCTAAGCTAACTGGCTGCTGGCTGTGCTTGCTCTTGAAGCTGCATCCCGTCCTTAAGTATTTTTACTTGCACTTGATCAGCACTTGGTGTTGATGCAATTAAATTGAATTGATGCAGTTTTTTTGTTGAAATATTGTAATGGCAAGGCTTACATATATACCATTTCTTTAATGTTCTGTCTATTTTATAGAAAATAAATGCTGCTGCCTTAATGTTGTTTTTCTTCTTCAGGCACCAAGCTCTGCTTGCAGCCATCAGTGAGAAAGATGCTAATATTGCACTGCTGGAACTGTCTGCCTCCAATAAAAAGAAGACCCAGGAGGAGGTGCTGGGCCTCAAGAGGGAGCGGGACAAACTGATGCACCAGCTCAAGCAACACGTTAGTACTGCAGCACAATGTCAATGAAAACTCTGTCTGCACTGTAATGGTTGCCAAGGCAACATAAATCCAAATGAAAGATGTAGCTGCACCAAGCAACAAGCTATTTTTTCCATTTCATCTACAGGGGGTAGTGCACACGCATGGCCACAGATCCTCTTTGCTAGTTCGTTTTTCTCCAAAAAGGTGTCTTATTTTGCTGTATGAGTCAGAGCTGTTGGCAAGTCAACTCTCAAGTCATTCCATACAGGTCCAAGTCAAGTTAAAAGTTCTCATTTGGAAATTTCAAGTCATTTTCCACTCTTTACTTGCCATTAACATGACATTTCATTTGAGCTTTGATAGTTTCCTATCAAGGCTGTGTTCATTTGCATAGCTTAGGTCCAATCCATTCAGTGCATAAGCCTAATAATGTAATATTCAAGGTGTGTTTACCAGGTCCAAACTTGAGTCTTAAATGTTTTTGCTTTCAAGCCTCAAGGCATGTCAGGTCTTCAAGGAGTCAAGTCTCAAGTAAGTAAAGTTTCGCTGCAGTCAAGTCTCAAATATTTGACTCGAGTTTCACTCGAAGTCTCAGGTCTATAGCTCTAGTATGAGTTATACATCAGAAAATTAGACAGCGACATTACGGCCTCCTTGAGTCTCTGTAAGGTGCCCTATGGTGCCATGATAGATTACTTTAAAAATGATGATTGTTAGCCCTATATTAAACGTGACATATGCTGCTAGTTGTTATTCAACTTAACATGACTCATGTGCAGCTGCTTTTGTAATTAATTTGCACTTAACATGAAATTAAATAACTTTTAAGTAAATAACACAAAAGTAGTTACACAAATGATTCTCATAAATCATAATGATGTATGCATAATGCAATGAAAGTGTATTAGTAAAGACAAATACTGGTTATACGTAGACCCACATCAACATGGACTGACCTTTTAAAGGAACAGTTCAGGATTTAGAGAAATATGCTTTGTTGTTTTTTATATGGTAAATATTAAGCTACAGCCAGGAGAATCTTAGCTTAGCTTAGTTTAGCATAAAGACTAATCACTGCTGTCCCCAGACAAACAGCGGAGGGTCAGGAGAGTCACTTCACCCGACCCAGAAATAGTTCCAGCATATAACTCCCCTTAAACCACAACTTGTAATTTTTACAATTTCATTTTTGTACTGATATAACTTGTAGATCTTATCAAGTTATAGTTATGTTAGAGGTGCTGGGAGGTGGATTGTGTTACCTTTGGACAGAGTCACGCTAGCTGTTTCCCCCTGTTTCCAGTCTTATGCTAAGCTAAGCTAATCAGCTGCTGACTGTAGCTTCATATTTAGTGTACAGATGTACATAGGGATAGGTCTCGCTGTTTAACTCGGCAACAAAGCAAATGAGCGTATTTCCCAAAATGTTGAAATTTTCCTTAAAATGTGTATTCAAAACAAAATCACAATAACCTTAACAATGACTACAGACATGAATCACCTGGTGAAGTCTGAGGAAAAGAAACGTATAAGCCTCAGTGTTGGTTGCATGGTTATTGCACTGGATTGTATTACATTGTAAGGTGTTCCTGTTTTTATATCAACCCACATATACTAAAAATATTGTCCAGTCATAAACTCATTTGATGTTCATTGTGAGGGAATAATGTTATTTTTAAAAGCTGCAGATCATCATGCACTAACCAGCCCTCTCTTTCTGCAGACACAAAGCAGGATGAAGCTGATAGCCGACAACTACGAAGATGAGCAATATCATCCACACGGTCCTCACCACCCCCAGCCTCAGCCCCCGCACGCTCAGCCTCAGCCACAGCCGCAGTACCCCCACGCTCCCCACGCTCCCCACGCTCCACACACTCCCCATGCTCCACACGCTCCGCACGCTCCACACACTCCCCATGCTCCACACGCCCCCCACGCCCAGCAGACTCCTTATCCACACACCATGCATCCGCAACACCAACAGCACCCGCAGACCCCCCAACAGCACCCACACCCACAGCAGCCACAACCCCAGTACCCTCACCCACAGCAGCACCCCCAACAGCACCCCCAGCAGCATGCTCAGCACCCCCAACCACCTCCCCAGCACCAACAGCACCCACGCCCCCCACAGCCCCAACACCCTCACCAACAGCACCCACAGCATCCTCCACAGCACCCACATGGACATCCCCCTCTGCAGCACCCTCACCCTCAGCACCCACACGGCCCTCCCCAACAAGGAACCCACCCCCAACATCCACATCCCCAGCACCCACAGCACCCTCAACACCCTCAGCACCCGCACCACGGTCAACATCCGCGTCACCCATCGCCCCATCATCGTGGAGGGCCGGCCCGCGGACCCCCACATGCCGGTCACCGCCCTGCCCAGGACCAGGTCAGATGCCATTTGTGTTATAATTTAAAAATTCCAAACAAGTATAGTCCTGAAAAGATAGTAATAGTTGCCAAAACAGTACTGCAACTACTTTCTAAATTCTCTGATGCTTACTTTTACTTGTAAACGTTTTTAATGTTTGTTTTTTTTATCACACTGTCTGCTGTCTCCAGTAATGTAATTGGATCAGCAGTAACTCCAGTTTCTGTCTACTTTCTTCCCTTCATGCATATCGCTGCCGTTGGCCTGTAACATTAACCATTAACAGGATGACGACGAGGGCATTTGGGCATAATCCTTGCTGTGACAACCAAAGCTCTCATATTGTTTTGAGGGGTGAGATATGTTTAAGACTTGCCCACTTTATGATTCCCAGTTTCCTTTCTGCCTGCAGTGTCTGTTATATTTCATATCAAAAGAAACAGCCGCGTGACGTCTGGACTTTTGTATTTTCTTATCTCTCGCGTTCAGATGATTCAGTCACTACTGGAGGAGCACAGCCATGCCATGATGTTGAAACACTACCCGACCAAACATTTATTACCTCCACTCAGTCGACACTCAGCAATGGGACCTTTGTTCATTTTCCGGGGAAGAGGAGGGGGCACTCAGGTGTGCAGGTCATGTGGGGAGACTGACAGCTGTGCAGGTAATTTTAAACATTTCATATTCACACAAAATGAATTCATTCAGTTATCGAAAATACATTTTCAAACGTTGTTCAATGTTCTTCTTAGTTTGCTCAAGGCGACCTGGGACCTCTTCTTTGTGTGAACGGGGGCAGACGTCCTCTACATCCTCTGCACGGGATCACAGATACGGGACTGAATTGGGAGGAAAGAGACAGATGTCGATGCAGATGGAGAGACAGATGTGCTCTGTGTCAGATTCTTGCTCGGACAAGGCGTGTGATAGCCCTGCATCTCGCAGAGGTCACCTCACCTGTCGGTCACCTGCTGAACGCTGCACCTCTTCAGGCCAACAACGCCCTCTTGATCCTCCCAGCAGAGATCTCATGACTGTCTGCCAGCCCAGTATTTGTTCCTCATCCTTCTCCCTGTGATTGATTTAAGATCATTGGTTGTCTTGCTGTCCGTTTCACCTGCCTGACTGACTCCTCTGGCTCTGGTTGACTCCCCCACCTGACTCTGTCATGGTTTCTTGATCCTCACTGCCCTGCTGATCCACCTGGTGACATCTGACCCCTCTACCTGGCTATTATCACCCTCATGACTCTTCTGTAGTTTTATTCATCTAATCGTGTTGATGAGCTATTTTACCCTTTGTGGCACACAGTGACCTCTTTTTTACCTTTATACATGCCCAACACACCATCCACTTCTAGAGAGGCTCATGTTCAGCATTTCTATAAGTGATGAAGTGTCCCTCCACACTAGATTTGAGTGATTTGAGGTTTTTTTTGTTAGTTCTTGTTGGTAAAGGGGAGAGCTTAAAGCTTGCTGATAGTACGCCTTTAGCCTTGCCTGCAGCAACGGGGGTTTCCTTGGCTGCACGAGCAGGGCCCTCCAGATCTTGGCTTGTTTTAGCCTCAAGGCTGTGGGTGCTATCAATGTTTCTCCTCATGTTACCTCATTTTAATCAGAAGTAGTCAAAAAAAAAATAATTATCTATGCAGATGTCAATGTAGAGTGAATGCCTTTTTATTTCCCCATCCTAACTCAAATGTATCATTCAAATTGTAATCAAGCATCCAATCAGAGCAGCCAAGAGAGGGTTAGAAACTATTCACCAGTCATGTTACTTTGAGTTTCTGAGACTATGCACCTATGCACCTCCTCCGTGTTGCAGGAATTTTTACTAATGGTGCTTCTGCTGGTGCTCAAACTAAATGGTGTCAGAAGACCTAGACAAGAGCATCTTTTACTCCTTTTACAGTCGAGGGACTTGATTCCAAAACGGGATTCACAAACAACTGTAAGACTGCTTTGTACATACGATTTGACCTTCGGGGCTTTATGAACAACAATCACTTCAAGACCCACACAGAGGTGATGTCCCTCTATGAATACTGCTACTATAAATACAGTAAAGACTATGAAGTGGAGGATGTTAAATAGATGTTTTTCCTGCAGGTCTATTTGTACCATTGACACCCCAGTCTCTGACCTACAGTATGCTCCTGCTCCCCTCTCCCGTGTAATTCTCCTCTTCCAGCAGTAGTCTGTGTGACCTCCCCAAACATAGTGACTTGTTTTCTCCTTCTCAACAAGGTGGCCTGTGCCTCGTAAAAACTGTACACATATATGATAGATATGCATATATATTATACATATAGAGAGAAATCTATAGTGTGTCTATACGTGGTCAGAAAATCGTTTCAAACTGACAAGATAATATATGTTTTTTTTCTTCATGGTTATTTTTCTAACTGGCTGGAGGTCAGAGAGATGTCTTATTTAGAGTGTTGAGTGGTGTGATTTTCCTCTGATTTGTACATTGTGAGAAAACCCCTCAGCAGCAAGTAACATTCCCTGTCTGAAAACACAGGACAGCCCAAAAAGAAAAAAATGTATAAGAGCTTTAGAGCAGTTTATGGGGAATAAAGAAGTATATCCAAATCTATCTAGAAGTCTAGAAAAGATAGCATTATTACATTCCTTTCTTCAATGTGAAAACATTTAGTTGAACACCACTTGACTTGTGGTGACAACTTCCAAAAAAAAAAAAAAAAAAAAAAGACTGAATTTTGCAGCTCACATAAGTAGCAATGAGATTATGTCTGCTGCACTCAGCAGTCAGAAACTTGCACTTGTGAGTGTGGACTATCACGTTTAACATCCAAGTGGAGGTTGGAGTGACTCTGTCGGGATGCATTTCTTTCGTGTGTTTGTCGTCGTTGTCGTCGTCTTGTAAACAGAAGTGGTGACATACGTGACTGTGACAGCTGATTAAGTAGAAAAACCATCTCGCATTGTTGCAGCATAGTGGAAAATTGAATTAGACTGTTACAATCCCCTACTTCCTCTCCCTCCCCTCATGGTGCCTGTGTGTCTCCCTTATATGGCCAAGTGTTGATTGTTGTATAAAAAATGTCTTTCCATATACCCATCTTCCACAAACCGAGGTGATCCAAGCATCGCCTTTTACGCGTCTGCTTCACATATGAACCTTTACAGCTCCTGTCACTGACCAAGAATCCACAGATTGTGTGAAACTTTCGTGTTTGTGTTTACAAATGTTACGAGAAAGGTCCTGATTTGGATTTTTATTTTTAATTTTTAAAAGGGAAGACAATGCAAACAGACAGAGGAGCTAAAATCCTCTCACTTCACCATCAGGGGGGTGGAGTACAAATCCTCCATTTTCAGGTCCTTATCTACTGAATACTTGAAGTAGGGGGTTCTCCTACCATGAAATACCATATATGATTTACATGGTAGAACACATAAAAACATTTCAATTGTGCCCATGCATGCTGAATTTTACATAACGTGCCAACTGAAAGCGATGATGTAAGGATAATCTCCTGTTCTCTATGCAGAGCGATTTCTCAACTGTTGTGTCAAAAAAAAAAAAAAAAAAAAAAAGGTTTAGGAGACACAGAGGCTTAGAGGCTGGGGCTGGTTTCCTGGGCTTAGACGGAAGACTAATCCTGGTTGTGAATGACGGACATCGCACTTAGTGTGAGGTGGACTCAAGAAGTCAAGTTTGCATCTGTGCCTAGAAGCAGCCTTGTAGAAAAAAAGACTTGAGTTGAAAGGCCTGTAGGTTCACCAGTAATTCTCAAAGGCCTTTGAGAAAAAAGTAAGCCTAACATACATTTTCACTTTATTGTTGTACACAGGTTGTTTTTCTTTTACTGTATGTTGCTGAAAACTTTGGATTAAACAAATCACTGTGACCAATGCCAGAAACATTTTTTTTGTTTTGACAGAACAAATATTGTTTACTTTTTTATTCTTCATTTTTGTATTTAAGTTAGCTTTATTTTTTCTATTGTTTCAGCTTATGGAATATGCCAGTTTGAGACTGTACTATTTGTATAAGTAAATGTTTTGAGCTGTACAGTAAAGACCTAGGAACAAGTTAAATGTGAGTGTCCAGCATGCTGAATGATCACTTGTGTGAACGTGAGCTAATCTCCCATGAAGCATCATTCCTCATTCATTACTTGCATCTGCATCGTGCATTGTGACGGTGTGATGTTGTGTTTGAGAGTGATGTGTGTCTCACTTACTGTGTCCCCTTAGTAGACAGCCTGTGCAGTTTTGTGAGAGTGCAGCATGTTTTTGGGGTTGCTTGTGTAAATGTATTCAGAAAAGAGAGAGGAGTGTGTGAGTGTGTGTGTGTTCATAGCTGCTTTTATGGGTGTGACATGTGTGTGTGTCTGTGCAAGTTATGAATGCATAAGAGAAAAATCTATTTAAAAAAAAAAAAAAAAAAAAAAAAAAACTTTATCAGAGGAAGTCCCTAGAGAAAAAAAAAGTGAGATTGAGTCAAAGTTTTGAATGAAGCATGGATACTCTGTGATGTTTTTTTTTTTTTTTTTTTAAACCTAGGAGGCTGTCCTCAGTGCCCCAGTTTGCTATTGTATGTGCTGTATCAGAATATTACTATTGAGTGTTGGCCAGCTTGTTTATATCCATCAAATAAAGGTGACTTTCTTTCTGTCTCGGTTTGTAATTTTCTACTCAAAGTTGAAATCCGTTTACTCTTGTAAGTTAATTCCAGCATTTATTAGTTAAAATAGGACATATTTATTTTAGTGTTTTATATTCTCAAGACATGCATGTGCACATGGAGGAAAGGGGCATTAAAATGTTAGGATATACTACATTGTAATACATGTTACAACTTAATATTTAGAGAGTGCAAATACAGTGTCATTGATACAGTATAGGCAGCACATCTAATACCTGCTTTCTGCACACAAATTAAAGCAAGCTGTATATTCTTCTTTAATCAATCTACAGTTGACAACATTGTATGTCGGTGGCTCCAAATGCCAGAACAAGGCAGCTGCTTGAAAAGCACGTGCACTCTGCACAGTGCAGAAAGTGTTACAGCTGGGCAAAAGTATTTTTCTGTCTCTTTAACCGATAACCCTAACGCCTTAAACACTTTCGACCTAATCTCACAGTCACAATCTTCGCCAGTGACTGGAGTTTGCGGCGGCAACAAAACAAACTCCATCGACTTATGAAGACGGTAAAAATACAGTTGAAAAGCTCCAGACAAAGCTGGTAAGTGCACTTTAAATTAGGCTTTGTCAACTACTACTTACAAGGTCAAGACTAAACTCCCACACTCCTTTTGTCCAGATCTGTGGCATTACAGAATGATGTCTAAAAAACTATGTAGTGAAGAAGAATCATACTGCACTTATCTAAAAACCTTGATTTCATTCAAAATGCTTCAAATATAAAAGAAAGGATGTTCTTTTCTATTGTGGGTAGATTTAGTCTGCACATTGACATTTAGCACTAACTATTTTATGAAGTCATCCTAAAACAACACTTTGGAGTTTTACATTCTTTTCATGGTGGTTCAGTGGTTGTTAAAAGGCTGCCACAAGTGTGACATTAATAAACATCTTTCAGAGCATAAAGTACTTTCATGCCAAGAACTTATATCATCCATAATACAAGTAAATGCTCAAGATTCACCTGCTTTGTCTGAACAGTGATTGTTTATGGCCTTGCTGATTTTTTTCCCCTGCTAAAAAACGTTTGAGCTTTAACGTCCCTTTATGAAGTTGTTGAACAAACGGTCCCCCCTGTCAGAAAGCCAGTACCCTGCCATGGCTGCCACTGCTCCCATGAATACAGATGTGTAGACCAAATCTCCCTTCGCAGCCAATGTGGCCAGAGCACAAAGCACCACCCCGAAGAACATCTGCCGCAGCACCTCCACCTCGTCGTCATTGATATCCTCGAACAGACCGTTGTCCTGAACCCCTGCAGAGGGAGATAAACATGTGAGAGGTTGCGGTGAGGTCAGCTGTTCACGTGATGGTGTATGACGAGACTCACGAGGCTGCTGCTTTTTCACACAGACGCCGTCCTTGTGGAAGAGTCCTTCAGCACAGTCACAGCGGAAAGAGCCTTCTGTGTTGCTACAAATCTCATCCAGACCATGACAGGCGAGTACTCGGTCACTGCACTCATCGATATCTGAGGAAAACAAAGAGAGGCACGTGATGTTATCTCATCAGAGACTTGTCGATTATTGCAGCTCATAATGAATGTAGGTTGATGAAATAATGCTTAAAAATATTCTCTTTTAGGCAATTACCCAAACACTTTGACCCTGTCAGTGTGTACCCAGAGGCACATTTCCTGCAGCGTGCTGGTCCGCTGCCCATGCAGCCCACACAGGCCGGGTCACAGTCTGAGGATAGAGTGACCATTTCATTTCTTCATTTATGAAACAATCCCACAAAACACAATCAGATTAGATCAGACAGGAAGTATCTAAGAGTCTAAGACTGCTCCCGAAGATGAGGATTTGCTGCTTGTCTTTCTTTAATACCCCTGGAAATTGATGATCTTTAGGTTTTGGACTGCTGGCTGGACAAAACAAGGTTTTTGAGGATGTCATCCTAACCCCTGAGAAATCATGATTGTTTTTTTTCCACTACTTTTTCACACTTTTTATGGTTATTTATTTCTATTTAATACCACCGACCTTTGCACTCAAAGGAACCATCTGTATTGAAGCAGTAGCTGTTTGTAGGACAGATACCCAGCTCAGTGCCACACTCATCAACGTCTGAAACACATCAAAACACATGTACATTTAGGACATTAATCTGCTTGTTTCATGCCATAAATGTATGTGAAGATAAGCTCTGTACAGTACCTACACAGGTGTTATTATGGAGTGTCCATCCTGCTCTGCATTCCTCACACTGGTCATTTTCAGGGCCTGAACACTTTCGGCAGCTATCTGGACAGCTGAGCACCTGAACAGCCAACAGACAACACAGCCAAGCAGCCTGCAGCGGGTTCCTGTGAAGCCTCCATACTCCCATCTGTCCCATCAGATCCACAAGATGAAGTTGTTTAAGTCGTCTAAAATGTTACACCAAGGTTCGTTAAATCTATCTATAAAAACTGCATGTACATTAAAGCTAAGCTCAAAACCGTCCTGCTTTCTCAGTCCTATGAGCAGTGTTAGTGAGAGTAATCTTGTGTGTATGCCTGCTCCGTAGCAGTCATGGGAGTCCTATTTTTTGCTCTCGTCTGTGGGGGCAAATCATGGAGTGGATGTTGTGCGTGTGTCATCGCTTTGAGCAGCTGAATGGCTGCCTGTTCCCTCCTGCTCTGAAGCCCTGGGAGAGGCGCTGGTGGGGTGCAGCCTCTGGAGATGATCCTGAGGGCCCTCTTTTGCACCCTCTCCAGCAGTGCAGCCTGGATTGTATTGCACCCCACCAAAAGGACACTACCATACTCCAGACAAGGTCCTGGCAAAGTAGGCCGTGTCTGGCTAGAACAGTCAGAGAGTGGTCGTTATAGAGGCTTCCCTCGCGACCTGTTCAACGTGAGTGTCCCGCCGAGGTCAGAGTCCAGGTGAGAGCCGACTTACTTAAGTCATAGTATAGCATGCCATAAAAAATACTTTCACAAATAAAGTCAAAGAGTAGTATGTCATAAAAATGTAAAATAAAAGTCCCTGTATAATCTGACATACAAAGTTAATAGTATGGTATGCCATTAAAATTTTATAAAGAAGTCATAATATGACATTAGAATGTAATTTAAAAAAAAGTCAAAATATACTATCCCACAAAAAATGTCATAAAAAGTCAAAGTATAGTATGCCATTAAAATGTCATAAAAAATATCATAAAAAAATACATAGAATAGTTTGTCGTATAAAAAGTTAATAGTAGACCTATAGTATGACATTAAAAGGTCATAATGAAATAGGATAGTATGGCATTAAAATGTAATTTTAAAAAAGTTATAGTAAAGTATGTGACAAACATTTTTGTATATAATCATAGTATAGTATGTGATAAAAAGAAAAGTTAGAGTATGCTATATCAAAAAAATTATTTCATAAGATAGATAGACATATTGTTTATTAGGAACACAACCAAGGCCAGTGGAATTAGTTTTTGGTACAGTATGTTATTCTTTTTAGCACAAATACATAGATGGACAACAAGAAAGTCATAGTAGTGTAAGTTATTGAAATTGTTATAATCAGTCACAGTATAGCGTGCTAAAAAAAGCATGGCAACTAGTGGCTCCTGGCAAATTTCGCAAAAATTACGTTGTCATCAATGCTCGTGCTGTTATCTTGAATTAGCGATTTCCGTGTATAACTCTGCAGTTTAATGTGGAAGTGAGATGGAAATACATATTTTGTTTTATGTGTGCACTTTTCCTGTACGGCCCTCAATCATATGCTGGATAATTAAAGAGGCACTCAGTCACCACAACTTTGAAATCTGTGAAATAGTATGTCATAAAAAACAGTTTGAGATTATTAGCGCTCATGTTCACAGTTAACAACTGAATAGAATCATAATTAGATTACATACATAATAAAATAGAAATACAACTATACAGATTGTACATTATAAAAATATAAAAAAATATATGCATCCATCTATAAACACACATGAACCCATACACTTATAATCATGTAAACACAACCATACATGTACATATAACATTGCTTACATTAAAAAAAAAAAGTTTTAAATGCCATAAAACAACAAAAATAACACACTTAAAAAAATGTAAGTGTGTGTAGGTACTGGGTGTATGTATAAATATAGGTTGTTTTATTTCTTTATTGTTACACCACTGTGTTGCATATGCTTGATGTTTTTATTTTGATGCCTCTTTCTCCGTTTTTTCATTTCGAAGTACTTTTTGCTCCTAATACTTTTGTTACGTAAGTAAAACACACTAATCATTAAGAGGACCTCAAAACAAGCGTTAGACATGCGCTTAGGGTTTTATTTACCTCCTGTCTGTGCGTCGACTGAGTCCGAACTGTGTCGTCCTTTATAGTTTAAATGCGGCGAACACAACCGAGACGCGCTTGAGATACTTCAACTATCCTTTGTTTTTCGTAACAGAAAATAAACCAAAAATCCCGAGCGGGCGGAGCATGCAGTAACCTTACAGCACCGCCCCTCTGGGATGTAATGAAGTTGTTTATCAAGCGCTTTCCTATGTCATTAAACTGACTCGGCACTGCACCAATAAAATCCACCGCCCTTCACTGAGAGATGGCCAATCACAATCCGGGATCCTCCACAAAAATAAGCACATTTATTTATAGACAAGTGTTGACAGACTTACAGTACATGGATATCGCTAGTCTGTGAGGTGTTATGTTAAACTTGTTGAAGCTTAAAGGATAAGTCTGATGATATTCTATATTTTTCTTATGGTCAACAAATCCCATGAAAAGACCAAAAACAAACAATGATGTGATCCTCAAAACAAGTAAAGTATGTGTAGGTGTAGCCAAAGCCTGATATAACTTATTCCTCTGTGCCATGGAAGACCACTGTTATTGTCCAAAACCGTTCAAACACTTTGACAGTCTTGCACTTTGTGACATTTGCCTTCGTAACAGTGAACATTTGGGTCAGTCCAAACTCCTTCCTGCTGCCTAAGATGTTCACTAGCACATCAAATCCTCAGCTAAAAATAGTCCCCAACAAATACACAATTTACTGGTAACGAGAAAGCAGTTTGTTAATGTTTGCTAAAAACTACGGTCTTCAGCTAGTGGGTTAGGAAATGATTTAACATCTTCGGAAAAATAAACGAGTATGGGGCTGAAAACTCCGGAGAGGGAGGTGAAGTCGGAAAGTATCGGGAGATACACTAATGTATTGTTGTTGGTCATTTCATGGCATTTCTTGAAAATAACACCAATATAGATTATTGCCAGCCAGCCTTTAATAATGTCCTATGTTTATCTCATCCACAATTTATATGAGCATGTCCTTCATATGCACAGAGCAGCAATAATGTGCAACAATAATTTATGGGTCCTTCAAAGGCTTCGTCTGCCAGTTTTTCTCAACTTTTCTCAACATATTTACAGTGTGATGCCTTCTGCTGGTCTGGTCTTTCTTTGGTCTTTGCCCTCAATCCACCTGAGGCACTCCATTTCCACCCTGTCCATGTCATTACCTGATCCCCTCCGTGTCCGTCCCACAGCGAGCTCTGACAAGAGAGCCTGGGTCTGAGAGGGAAGCTGGAACAGGGGCAGCCCCTGAAGAAGCTCCGGTAGACTGCTGCCACTGCTTGGATGGGAGTCAAATTTCACCAAAAGAAAACGTTCTCCAGCTCTGCCCAGCTGCTTGTCCGCGTGGATGAGGCACAGGGAGGCCGTGAACACATCAGAGTAAGGGGAACATATCTGAGGGAGACCCTTGTCCTGCATCTCCATAACCTCTTTGTTTCGACGGGTCCATTCCGCTACTCTCTCCAAGGCTTTTCGGGTCAAGACGAGCACAACACGGCCGCCCAGGCTTTTCAGCTCCAGCAGCTGGGAGTGCAGCCATGGCAGAGGCCCCAGAGTGCACTGCTTCTTCCTGCTCCACTGGTCCACAGACACACTGAAGCCCCGGTTAACGAGCTGTGAGCCGAGCCGACATACTGACTCCGAAACACCATTATCCACATCTGGGGGGCTCAGCAACACCACAAGACACTTTCTGCCAACTTTAGAGAGGAAAAACAACAAGAGGATGATTGTCAGAGAGTTGTTCCATCATGACCTAATGTTTTGATTTTTTTATTATTATTATAAGTAGTGGTATAGCAAGAAAATACTCACTTTTTACAAATCCACCATGATGCCAGCTCCACACCCATTCTGCAAAAGCCAGAGTAGAGTAAAGAGTAAACATACGAGGGGGCTTAGCAGAAATACACTAAAGGGATATTTATAATTTCAGTGCCACACAAAAATGATAAAATATATACATGAGCAGTGCAGACTTTTTGAACAATTCCCAGCTCTAGTAAACAAGATTTGGTCTTTGAGGCAAATGAAAGGAGCCTTTGTGGGAAGTGCCTGAGGAAATTCAGTTCAAGTTGATTATTCATATTTTATCTTGGGTTGGATACAAATTCCAGAGCAGAGAAATTAGACATTGCTCTGTCTTCTTCATGTGCGGTATGCTTGTCCTGGTATTGTTACATATTTAACAAACTTATTGCAAAAAAGACAAAAAAAAAAAAAGAATAAAACTCACTCTTGACGAAGTCATGACGGAGATAAGATATGAGCACAGTCAAGCAAACCAGCAGCATGACGCCAACAACCAGGAGAATCCAGTGCGTCCTGTCAGCTGCAAGTAGTACAAAACAAAAACCCTCTTAATAAAAAGCTCAAGAAACGTGCTGTATTTTAACAAAATATGTCCCAACCGGCATCAATTTCTGTAACTGTGGCAGACTCACTGTTTTTAAAACAGAATGGACCCAGCTCATGTCCCATTCCTTTTACTTTCACCTGCACAAATGGATAAACATGAAAGAGTTATTCAACGTCGGTAAATATTATATGATGATATATTAATGACTCACAGGAGGACGGATGTGAATACTTTACCATCACACATGGTGCGAGCTTAAGGTTGATTTCTTCAAACTCTCCTCTCTTCTCCTGAAGAAGACACAATTATAAACCGTCAGTAATTACAAACTCAAGCTGTGTAACCAGACATCACTCAAACACACAGAACTTCACTTTAAATTATAGCAGAGATTCCAAAGACACCAAATACAGTATGTGTGTATATGTGTGTGTGTATGTGTGTGTGTGTGTGTGTGTGTGTGTGACCCTGTCGGAAAGGGTGGAATAAAATGCCTTTGGCGAATCATTCGTCCACTTAATTGTAGTGTTCACGTGTGTTTTTATTGTATCCTTTTTTACCTTTCTGCTGTAACCATGTAAATTTCCCCGCGGTGGGACTAATAAAGGATTTATGATTCTGATCGAGACTAAAACAGATAAGATTGGAAAATATAAGATAAGAAGGTATTACATTAAAAAAATATATATAAGATAAGAAAAAAACACATTAGATATGAAGGTACTACAATTGTAGTAGACCTTAGTTCATGTGGCAGATAATTATAAATCCTAAACTGATTAAAAAAGGATTATAAGTATAGTGAGGAGACCTTTTGATTATCTTAGGGATCTGTCCGGTGTGTATTCAGTGAGCAAGTGAACCACGTAGGAAGGGGCTAAGCCATTCATAGATTTAAAAACAAGAAGAAGTATTTCAGCATTAAAGTTTCTTACCCACTGTCCCTTGCTGTTTTGTCTCCATGTGCCATTTGCCAGCTGTCTTCTAAAGCCCTCCACCTCCCTGCAGCTGTTCTCTTTGTGGCAGGGCCACACTTCACCCTCCAGCCTACAGGGGGCCGACAGGTTCCACGACAGCATCGTGTGGTGGTTGTTCATGTAACCCTGGCCTACAGACACTGACACATTCTGCCATATGTTCCTCTGGAGGAAATCTGGAATGGACACATAGGAAACATCGACATACTAAAGGTAAAATGGCCACCGCTCACCCTGTGAACTGAGACCAGAAAGAAAGTGAACTAAAGAGACGTCTCACCTGTTGTACGGAAAGGGCAGCTTAGAGAGCGCATGGACTGCTGCTCATCCCATACCTAAACACACACACACACACACACACACACACATCAGTCATATAGGTCAGACACGACACTGTTGATGTGGTAGCTGTAAGTAAGCATGATGTTCAAGTGATGGTACCTGGAGACACATGCAGGGGGTCACAGAATACAGTGGGATGCTCATCTTGTTCCATCTCTATAAAATAACATTTAACACAACATGGCTTTAATATAGTTAGACTTAGAGATTGTTTATTAATGACAGAGAGAAACTAGAGGTGGAGAGTGACTATAGGAACATTAACTCAAGTACTGTCGGTACTTGTACCTAACTTTACTTCCAGCTAATGCCACTTTATACTACTGCCAAATTTCAGACATACAATACATGTTGTTTATTAATCTTTAAAGTCAAACATTCACTGGTTTTATTTGATGTTTATTATTTGTACTTATATATATGGTAGAAAACTGCATATGTTTGGGTTTTGGACTGCTGATTGGACAAAACAAGCAAATAAACATGCAGTACAGTGACTTGTGCTTTCACATATTTTGATGTAGATTTTCTACAAATGTTTGACATTTTATCAACAAAATGATGACTTGAAAAAACTAATCAGCAGATTAATCAATACTGAAACTAATAATTCGTTTCCGTTCTATTAGTTACTCTGCAAACATTTTAAATGCAAACCATGATCTTATAAAATATCATGAATTGCTATATCAAACTACCCAACAGTATATAAAGCAGTTAGAATTGGCTCCACCTCCACCAACTACAACATCAAATCCTTCTTATATATTGTTATATATATATATATATATATATATGTATGAGTAATAATAACACTCATATAAACATGTAAGGGACCGTTCTACAAAGTGAGTTCTTTAACTACTTATACTTTAAAGGAATACTTCACCATCAATGACCATCTGCTCATCAATTACTCACCCCGTGTTATCTTTAATTCTTCAAGAAAACTTGTTTTTTCTCATATTCCTCCACAGTGAACGAAGAATCAAAAAAAGTCCTGATGAATTGAAGTAAACGGGGGCAGTGTTTAAGAAAAACGTAACAAAACCTTATCGAAACATCTGTTTACAAACTCTCGCACAACTTGTGCATTATAATTCAAGTCTCATTGTAAATCTTATGCATTTTCGCTAAAACCTTAGTATTTAAAACCTTCTGGTCTCGTCCAGACTCGCAGGGATGAGTACAAGTGCAAGACTATTCATGTGGAAATGTTGTTGTTGTTAAACGCGGCCCCCATTTACTTCACTTTTGAATTTTCTCCATATTTTGATTCTTCGTTCACCGTGGTGGCATGCGAGAAAAACAAAGTTTTCCTCAAGAGCTCAAGGTCATACAGGGTTAGTAATTGACATACAAATGATCTCTCTGTGAGTGAAGCATCGCTCATAACACGCGTTGTACTTTCACTTTACAGTTATGTATTTAACGCATCACTTGTTTTGTTACTTTTACTGGAGCAAAGGCTCGGCATACTTTCTTTACCACTGCAAAAACAAACACAACTAAAAACTGCAAAAGCTAAAGGACAAACTGTGACTGCCACCAAAAGTATGCACTGACAACACCGACCTGACATCTTCCATTCTGCTCATACTGGAAGCACACAGAAGTGGAGCTCTTATTCCTGCCAGGAAGCTGCAGCTCCACCCGATTCATCTCTTTGTTGATTACACTGCTGAGTCTGGGCACTGTGTGTGTGGAGGGGGGGGGGCTGGTTAATTTCCCCAAAGAGAAACACACAAGGCACAAGGAAAACCACAACGTGTATTATTTGGGGAATATTTACCACGACACTCTTCCACTCGCTCCTGCAGCTTCTTGGAGCAGACTGCAGACAGAGAATACAGAATACTGTCACTGCAGGTAGTAGACACTTACAGCACAAAGGTGCGTTTGTGGCTGAACGACAGAACTTTACCTTCATCCAGAGAAGGGGCAACAACGTCCTGACTCACACGCGATGATTTGTGATAAACGATCACGTGGCTGCCGAAGGAAACCCCGGCCGGCTTAGTAATCACCGCAGAAAACTATAGAGGACACACAGAGTTAGTAAGACAAGGTGACTGGAGGTGAGCGTAAAGTGCATACTTAATATTCCAGGACAGGGAGTCGACAGTACCTTTGCCTGGCTCTCCGGAGTAAGAGCTGCACGATTAACCGCAAACTCCACCTTCTTGCACACTGACATGGTAGGTGCTGCACAGTAACACAGTGTCACAGACGCTGTTGCAACAGAGACAAGGTGGGGCTCAGCATTCATTGACACAGTCATCGATAATTACACAGCAAGTAGTGCATTTGAAACTCACCTCCAAACTATCAACGGAGTGTACTATTTGTAACACGCTGTGCATGTGTGTATGTGTTGCACTGCCAATAATTCAAAGCACACCACACTGGTTTACAAGTTAACTCCACTACATTCAAAGGAACACGGTAAACATTTTAAACCAGTGGATCATTTGTCCAAATAAAGCGAATTATTTCATTTCTGTGAGTTGCTTTTGTATAGTGCTGTCAAGGAAACATTGACGTGGGATAAGACAAAGACGTGCAACAAACTATTGTTCATTTCACAATGACCTTGCCTTGTAATAAAAACTTCCATGCTTGCTCATTCATTCGTCAAGTAATGATTTCGCAACAGGGATTGCTGTCAGTGAACCTCCCACTGAATAAATAAAGTGTAAAAAAGACAACTAAATAAAACACACGCTCCTTAGAAAGATGACACATTTCTGTCAAATTTTGGATGTTGTTCAAAATAGTTCCTATCGATCTCCATGTGACAGCAATGTAACTTTGACAGAACAATAAAGAACTTTTTTTTAAAAAATTTTTAATTTTATTTAAAAGTCTTTGAAAGTCGGGTTAAGTCATTTCAAAGAAACTGAAACTAACTGAAACTTAACTGAAATACAATTCAACCAATAGATATCCTTGACGGTAGGAAATTATAAAAAAAAAAAAAACTTGTGGTATACTTTAGGAGATGGTCGGTTGTGACATAAAGGAATGGTTTGTTAATAGATTTACCGTAATCATACAAAACAAACGGTATGGTCAAGTAATAACGTGATATTAGGCTGCATGTAGCTATAGTCGATACCTTTGGGATTCCTCTCTGTCTCCCCACTATACTCTTCTTCATCATGCCCAGAGTGGCCTTCGTCCTCCATGTCTTTATCTGGATGAATGTTGATCTCTGTGTCTATCACCAGACACAATGTGCACGGTGCCCTGTCCCTGCAGCAGAGCTGGAAATGTGGAGTGAGGTTTTGGACAGCCACAGCATCATTCTCTGCTACAATAAGAGGCATCTCATCCTTCATGGTGCAGCCAGAGAGACCCTAAAAGGAGGCACACATTGAAATGGAAAAGGAGAAAGACTTATGTTTATTGTGTGGCATCACATTTTTACTGAATGTTATCTGGATGGTAAATATTTGCTGTTCAGAGGACGATATAGTGATGCATGCACATACAACAGCCCACTATTGTGACAAGCAGACAGATGGTTATATCCCTGTGTCTGCTTAATTAAACGTTTGCGAATAAAACACTTTATCAGTGAAAAGGGAAATTAAAATGTCACAGCAGGCTACACCCGTAGTAAAAAGGAAATTAAAAGTGTAATCTGTCAACAGAAACTGTATGTACTATAGTGCAGCACAGGAAATGTCTGCTTTGGTGTATCATAGCAGTGTACAGAAGGCTACCTGTGAGCAAATGACTTCATCCCTGTTGTATCCAGAAATCTCCAAACCAAAGGCTGTCCTGCATAGAGTCAGTAAAATGCACCAAATGTACCATCCAGGAAGCAACATTTTGACTGAGGACACTACGAAAGAGTCCTACAGCATTTTTCTCCAAACATCTTTCTCCACCAGCGACATGACAACCTTGTTAAACAAGTCCAGCGTCTTCTTCCTCATCGTGATTTTGAGCTGGAGATTAACTTGATGATATCCTGGCTGAAACTGTAAGGCAGGGATTCTGGACAAATGTGAGGTGAGGTTGATCGGTTTCACCGTTGTTTACGGCCTGGGGAAGAAGAGACAGAAAGGAATTCAGGTGTAGGAAGTTGTTTTTTTCGACAAGTTTCCAGTGAATTAAACATAACAATTGCAAATAACACTGACAAACTGGCCCCAGCTGTTCTGTGTTATACGATTATCTTGAATTGTCATGTTCACAAATCCCTTAATAGACATAATTACTGGGAACTGGATGGTTACTGGCTACTTAAAACACCTCCAAGCAAACAGGCCTACGACATAAAACAAGTTCATTTATTTAACATCAGAAATGATATCAAAGTACACACTTACTTACTGTGTTGGACAATCCACTGAAAGTAAATTCCTCTCCATAGATTAGCTACACACCTTGTCAGCTACATAGAAGTGAAGTTGAGTCATGGGAAAATGTAACCCTACAGCACGTCACTGGTCCCTCCCTCTCTCCCTCCCTCTCTCTCCCTCTCTCCCTCCCTCTCTCTCTCTCTCTCTTTCTCTCTCTCTTTCTTTCTTTCTCTCTCTCTCTCCCTCTCTTTCTCCCCCTCTCTCTCTCTCCCTCTCTCTCTTTATCTCTCTCTTTCTCTCTCTCTCTCCCTCTCTCTCTCTCTCTTTCTCCCTCTCTCTCTCCCTCTCTCCCTCCCTCTTTCTCCCTCTCTCCCTCCCTCTCTCCCTCCCTCTCTCTCCCTCTCTCTCTCCCTCTCTCTCTCCCTCTCTCTCTCTCTTTCTCTCTC
>CALSBV010011423.1:12432810-12442921 GCA_943590825.1 Bovichtus diacanthus
ACCTCCACCACCTCCAGCACCGAAGAAACCTTTTAAAAAGGAAAACAGATAATAACATGAAATTATGATCCAGTTGTTAAGTTACATTGAAAAAGTCATGGTTTGTAAATTAGCCTGCACCCTCCCAAGTGTATCCTAATGAGAAACCATAAGGTTACTCCTTTCATTCTTGCTGAAGTTTTTCCTAGAACACATTCAACATAATAAATATTAATGTATATCAATTGATTAAGCTTTTTAGAAGGAAATTTATATTTTGGTTGGGCACCAATTGCATTAAAATGTTGTAAAGATGCAGAATCTGTTTCTCATATAACTTTTGGTTGTGATTTAATAAATTATTTAGTAAGTAAAACTGTATAAAGTACAATATATTATTAATCATGTCATGTCAGATTGGTGCAGAAGTGTACATATCAACATCATATCATATCTACTGTAGGTCTTACCTGGCATAAGAGGGCTTGCTGTTAAAAAGAAAAAGATGTTAACATGAAATTATGGTACTTTGAAATTCTCCACCTTCAGTTTTTAACATATAGTAAATGACCCCAGTGTTTCTGTTCAGTAAACAACGCATTGTTCTGCGGAGGATGAGAAGATTTACTCATGAGAGAATGTATGTTGTATCTAAAATACATTATATTATTAATTAATCAATAGTGTATCTGTCATGAATAGTTCAGACGTGTACCTCTATCTTACCTTTAACAGACACAAGCCTTCCTGCATCCGAAAAGAACAAGTTAACATTCAATTATTTATTTGATATAAAATGTATGGTGTTGACAAATTAGCTTGTATTGGTGCATGACACTAAGTATTAGCAATTAATAATTAATGTTAATTACATGAAATAAAAACTAACTATTGAATCATTACATTAATCTAATAGTTAACTATTGTGAATTATTTTTAATTATTTAAGGAATGAGTTAATTAAGTGCCAGAAATGTAGACAGGCAATGTATAGTTCTTATTAAATGCAACGACTGTATTAATACGCTGTGATTACACCACCTGTTATCAAATCATACTGATGTGTTTTACCTGGAATAATACATTGCCCTGATAAGAGAGAAATGCTGACACTTGATTTTACATTGTGTATGTATTATTTACTTTTCAAATACGTATTACTTGAAGAGCCTCTGTGTCCCCCGTAACCTTGCGTCCTAAAGGGTGTTTGCATGGCTACACCAGGCATGCCCTGCGGTGCTTCTCCTTCCTTGGGTTTAAAGAGCACATCTGTGTCCTCGCCCTGAGGCTTGGTGACCACCATGGACGTGAGTGGGGTCACAAAGTTGTACTTCAGCGACAGCTCCAACGCCGCTTTCTTCATGTTTTCCTTCTCAGTTCCAGATAACAGCAGCCTGTGTCACAAATTGTGTTCATATGTTTTAAACGTGTCAGTCGACATGACGGTAAAGTATGATGAAGTTATGTAGCAGCTAACGTTATCTTTTAATACTGTTTTTATTGTGTTTCTAGGCTTTTCTTTTGTCTTTTGTCAACATATTTGTGCTGACATGATTGTTGATCTATGGGTGATAAAATCAGTTGTCATTTCTGCTGCCAAAGCCCACGGTCGTCACCTACAAATGAGAAGTCTACTTTTGTTTGATTCTGTGTGAAATTGAAGGCCAAATTATATTGCGAATTTTGAGTAGTAAATCTTCCACCGTTACCAATGGCATATGTGCCTTGCGGAGATGGAACGCTTGAAAAGTAGCAACAGTAACTAAGGGGGCGTAGCGAAAGGTTAATTGCTTGACAGAAAAATAATCAGCAACAATTTGGAAAATCTATCTTAAACTCAGAGCGAAATTGCTAAACATTCTCTGGTTTAAGCTTCTCAAATGTAATCATTTGCTCTATTTTACTGTACTGTAAATAAAACATTTTAAAAATTGATTTTTGACTTGATCAAATGAGAAATTGCAATTTAAAGACGTCACCTTGAGCTCTGGGAAATTGTGATGGCCCTTTAAATTCAATATTTTCAAATTTAATTTTCATTACATTTTAGAAATTCCACAATTAATTGCTGACTGCTTAATTGATTGAATATAAACATGAACGTTGATACTAACCCTTCAACAAATAATGAATACGAACAAGAAGAAAGAGAAACAATGGTCGACATCACACTCACTCTTTATCCAGAAGCTGTTTGACTGTGAGGTAGGCCCAAACCCTCTGGATGTGGCTGTCAGACTCTGTTTCAGTGGACTCCACGGTGGGGCTTGTTTCATTAAACGTCACCCTTCTACTCCTCTGTCATAGTCCAAATGAATAGTTATGTCAGTATACACAGAGGCTTTACCAGACCTTTAAGAAGATTATAGCTGATGTGCAGTGTGGAGCAATCCTTACCGAAATGGCCACAACTTGTGGAGTGAAGGTTTCAATGTTGTTGTCAGTTATCTGACCGGCCACCACAATCTCGGAGCCATTATAATACTGGCTGAAGCTAGTCTTGGTTAGATTGGTCCCACCATTATAGATCATTGTCACATCTACCAACAGAGGAGTGGCCACCTCTTCATAGAAACCCTGTTGAAATGCAGTATGGACATTGTAAGAATGTTTATCTCTACACAGACAACCATGATCAATTTTATACGTGGAAATGTAGCAAATCACATGGTAAACAGAGTATGTCTAATGCCAGCAAGTGATTTCAAATACCTTCAGCTGTAAGTCAGCGTCAGAGTCTTCATAAATCCGTCGTGCCACACCATTGTTCTGCAGTGACATCTTCTCAAGGAACTCAAAATTGACATCAAAACCAAAACCGAGACAGTAGAGTGGGAATTTGTCTGCAATAGCGCCTCTGACATTTGACTGGATTACTTCCAGATTTGTCACCCCTGCAAAGACACGAGACATGTGGCTAAATAAAGACAAATTCACTCACACTTTCCAATCCAACAACTATCCTGCGACTAGTAGAAGTTAAGGTGAGGTTTAGTGTGCACATAAACTCATTTATTCACTTAATTGTAAATAATGTTGACGTTATTTGCATTTGAACGTCCATGATCTTCAAAATCCAACAATGGTGGGTTCTAGCTTGGAGAGGAGTAGGAGATGGACTGTGTCGTAAGGGTTCTTCTAATAATTTCTTGAAGCATTTGCTGACGTGTGTGTGCGTGTGTGTTTTATTGTAACCTGAGGTGGGGTCTCCATCAGTGAGAAGTATGAGGATAGACGCTGAACCTTCCCTGGGATGTGCATTCAGCATACGTGCTCCTTCCAACACTGCTTCGTTAATGTCTGTGGCTGAAATGAAATGAGAAATGTTTCATTACTGCCGTTCTGCTGTCAAATGTTTGAATCCCTTCATGAAATATTTATTAAGAACCTTACCTCCTCTATCTCTAATATCCTGTGCAAATGTCTTGGCACTCTCTAGGTTTTTGTAGTTGGCCTGAACAAGTTCTCGTTTCCAGTGACTAATGCTGCTATCAAAAGTGATAAGACCAAAGTGGTCATCCTCTGCCAGGTCTTTCAAGATGTGGATTAAGGCTATTCGGGTCTGTGCAAAAACATCATTCACACATTAGGACTTTTATTCAAGTAAGAAACAATGTAATATTATGTGTTTCATGTGTGTTCTGAAATTGTATATTTAATAAAGCTTTCTGTCATCTTTAACTTAACTAACTGACGGAAACTAAAAAGCCTCCCGTGGCAATAAGTCACAAAATCACACTCTTTAAATACCTGTTGCATTTTTTTGCCGTGCATTGAGCCGCTTCGATCAATAATGAAGACGACATTTTTTGGTATGCGGGCAAGACTGGATGGAGCAAAGTGATGAACAAAGTATCCCGCTGAAGTCTTGGGGGGAGGAAGAAGAAAGTTTGATTGATTGACAGGGGATGGTAAAATGTTCATTTAAGTAAGCATGTTATTTATTTATTTTTTTAACAATGAATAATAGCAGTCAAAAAAGCAGTCAACATTATTCCAGCAAACAGACTCTTGCTGTACCTTGATCTCTCCCAGTGGGCTGTTCCTGTTGACATCATAAACAATAACCAGATCTCCATTCATACCCTCCTCTCCACAGCTGACACACGTTTTCTGCTGGTCCTCTGTTGGGTAAAAATACACCCACGCCTAGAAACAGAAAGAAGCAAGTTTTACAAACTGTTGATAGACACGGAAGTTGATGAACAGGTTTTATTGTTCAAAAAAAATGTCTTTCGATTAGATCCAACATTATTGTCTCTGCATTGCATTGAGCGCTACTGGTAAAACAACATGCAGTTTGGCATCACACCAGAAAGAGAAAACTGTTGCAAAAGTGCATATACAGGAGATATACTGTATATACAAATGAATACATGATAGATGTTTACAAGGACATAATGTGGTATGTGCGATACCATTAGGGCTCCATAATGTATTGTATAGTTAAATGGTTAAATATGGGTCAGAATAAGATAACACTTGAGATAAATACAGAATTTTGAATGACTGCATGATGTACCTGTTTGTCTGCATGTGTTTTACTGATGGCATTGGCCAGGTCTTTGGTGCTTAGTCCTCCTTTAACCTCGATGAAATTGATGCCGGATTTTTCGTGAATGGACACATCAACCTTGCACAATGAAATAAAATGAATTAGTTAGAAGTTCTGACCATGGAAGATGTTTTCCCCCAGAATTTTTTTCCTGCATAGACGACAACAGGAAAGACAAACCTTGAAGTCTTTGACAGGCTGCATTGGTTGAGCATGGATTTGCAGCTCGTACTTGCCAAGCCTGCGTTTCAGCAGCTCCTCATATGTGAGTTCAAAGGTGACCTTTTTGTGAGCAGCTACAGTCACAGAGGTCTTAAATTTCTCCAGGGTCCTCCCTACAGAACTGCAACGGAGACGATAATCATTGCAATAAAGCGATAACTCCCCCTTCTGGCTTTTGACCCCTTAAAACAAAACAATGCCTATACCTATGACATCTCATCACAGGTTTTGACATTAGTGAGGGTGTGAGATGTTAGTAGTTCAACTAAAGAGGAATTTCTCCTTCTCAGATTTTTTTATTTGAAAGACTTTAGAGGTCTGAAGATGTTAAAGTAGCCTGTATTTTGCAAGAAAAAGAGAAAAAAAAAAAAAAAAAAATCATACAAAAATAAACACCATTTTGTACAACACAGAATTTTTCTTTTCCTTCTCCCCCCCCCGAGGTCATACAAGGCCCTTCTACAAAATACAAATAAAAAAACAGTTAGACTTGGCAATAAACCGATCCATTATACCTGACAAGTCCAGCGCTTTGGTGACGGGACACAGCCTCGGTGTACTGCTGCTGAGCTTTCTCTTTACCTTTCACAACACCATCGTACACTTGGCCATCTATAAACCTGAAGAAGACCAAGGGAAAGTCTTTGTTTATATACATACTCCTGAGTAGCCCGTGGATTTCTTTTCATGATCCTTTAGTGTACAATCATTTACGTGCAAATTCTTGGAAATATAGATTTATGCATCACACACATTCTGAATTTACTGATGAAGGCGTTCTTGGGAATCCGGACTTGGAATTCTATTTCCTTTGACTCGTTCATGCGATTGGCGATGCGGCTTCTGATGACAGTGGTTGCATAACGACTGATCACTGTGGAGTTGATGTGAAAGCTGTAGATGTCCCAGTTGTCCTGAACAAATACAGGAGGAAGAACATTTCACAATGAAATAAGTTACTTAATCAATCTCGCTGGCTGATGACCAGCTGACCAAAGATCAGATGATGGTGAAAAACTGAGTGTGGGTGGAATAAGTGAAATCTTGTTGGTCCAACTGCAGAAACACCCAATATTTGTTCATTTTCATCCAGCGTTTTGATTACACAGCACAATGACTCCCAATACTCCTTAACCTGAAGTCTTTACACTAAAATGTAATGATCATCACAGGGACCAGCTTTTTGTGTTCAAAAGGGAGTTGGGTCCCTCCAATGTCATTGTGTTTACAGACGTATGACCCACCAACATGGGTAATACACATTCACACACAATAACGTGTTTTTGTCAGGGCACGGTATTGTTAACTCAGAATAATTCTCTAGAGTTTTATTGTAACCTCCTACATAGATTCAGTTTCCTTGCAGTGGCTTGCTCTATCCTTTCAGGTTTTATGTCCTTACCTTGCTTGGTAGTGTGGTAGCCAATGCCAGCAGCAGCCCAAAGAAGGTGATTTGCACCACAGCTCTCTCCATGATGGCTCCCACCAGAATGCAAGCCAGGCAGCTCAAGCTGTCTTTTGTACTCAAACAGACAAGGACAACATGATGTGTACATAATTTTTTTTTAAAGGTCAAACTCCGTTTTCTCTGTCTGTTGTTTCAACATCACCTTACTTGCACACACACACACACACACACACACACACACACACACACACACAAACACACACACACAAACTTCCGCCCACTCCTCTGCATACTACCTGGAAATTATCACACAAGCTTTATATGGTCACTATGCAGTGTTAGTGAAAAAAGTACATGATCAATATTGTATGATGTCAAGCAAAAATGAATTTATTATTTCTGTCATCAAGTATGTACAGCTTTTGTGAAAGAGTACCAATCTGGGAAAACAGGTGATACAGCAGGCAAAAGGAACCATACACCTAGCTTTCTTTGCAAGCATTAAAGAGACCAAATACAGGAGTTTGCTGTGTAAAGCACAAAGAAAATAGCTGCATAGGAGACGTTCTTGTGAAAAATAAAAATAGTCTATATGTCATCATGGAAGTTTCAGTTTCTGTTCATTCAGTTCAGTCTATTCATCACGAGGAGCACTGCGTGTACTGTTGTACAATGTGGCTCTGGAAAGATCTTTCCTAAAAATGAAAAATAACCCTTATGATGTCAAAGATGCTATACAGCTGCATTATGGGAAATGTAGTTTTCAGCATTTCTGGAGCGTTACCCATACTCTGTCTGATTTATTACACCCAACCTACTTCTTGTCTAAATATAATTTTGCCACTGCTTTGTTTTACCAGAATACAGCAACACGTTGGTGCATTCAACAAACTATTCTTCAGAGGGAAATTTGCTAATAAAAGTTATACAAGAGCATTAAGTATTAAAAGTGAAAGTGATGTTTTTTAGGCTGCACTATTGAAATAACTGATAGCATGATAGCATAATATTTGTTGGAGATCTTTGAATTAAGTCAGCCATAATACATACAATTAGCTGTATGAGCCAGATGATCTTGTGAGGCCAGCATTGAGTAAACACAATTTAGAAAACCTATGCATTGTACAAATAATATGTCAAACAGTAGTGGCTTCTCAATAATTCACATTCCTCATGTGCCATTAACATCATCATATCTTCAACATTTATCAAACAACAACCAACCACACAGTAATCTCTTAAAAACCACAAAGGCAACCATATGTAAAGCTACAGACTGCATTAGAGGTATGGCATGATTATGATTATGGCTCGTATGTTGAGTCCTTAAGCCCTCCTTGTCGTATGGTTTCAATGCCAGTTTATTTTAACATTGTCCTCTTGTAACTCACCACATCAACCTGTGCACATTCAGAATATCAGTGTATTCATGCAGGCGGTGGTGCAGGTGGGAGAGCAATCCCACAAGAAGATGACTTCAGTGAACAAGATCTTTTTTTTTTACAATCTGCGATATTTTACGAACTGCAACATGACCAGATTATATTGTTTAATTGTGTTTTGTTGCTAAATTAAATGTGTAAATCCACATTCATTATTCAAATCACATAATTGACCTTTGGAGGCGAAAGCATATATAGAATATCTAGTGTCTGCTTTGAATCTAAATGCTTCTCTTCATAAAACTGAAACTGCAAGTCAAGGCACTCTCCCAGGTGTTTTTTCACCTGAAGATAAAATTCAAGTTCATTCAAATCTCTTAAGGATATTTCAAGCGCTTGTGCTGGAAGCATTTCATCGATGAAGAATGAAACCTATCCTTGGACTGAGGGAGCAGAGTAAAGCAGCCGGTCCTAGTGACCAGGATGTCAAGTCTTCACAGTGACGGCATGATGGTGGCTAACAAGGTGTTGCATTAAGACACATATCTGCAGCACCGACCAATGGATTATCTAATGTTATCTGTACAAACACAGGAGCTATGTACAGACTAACAAGAATTCATATATACACCAACCGCTTATATGTTGGGGGAATATGAGCAACACAAACATGAACTATTTATATAAACGTACCATGAATGAACAGTACATTATGTACATTCAACGAGTGGTAAGGTACATTTATAAGCAATGACAAAAAGTTGCTCTTTTAAGCCTGATTGGGCTAATTATTCATCTTTTAATGTACTACTACCATTACACTGTACTTGAGGATTATGTACTGTAATACGGACATGAGGTATGTTGATGCAAATTAAACAGATAACACGAAATTCAAGAATGGAGACGAGTATGTACATATGATTAAATACATGCTGGTTAAGTATATACAGTATATGCACATAAGATTGACTAGAACTATAATGACATTTCTTTTTGGTAACAGAGTTGGAAGACATGATGCTACTCAGGTTAGAGAGTCCTGGCTTTGGGGTCGGGCGGCTGGTATGATGGAGCTGGAATGGGGCTGGGGGCGTCCAGGGATGAACGCACAGCAGGAAAGGCAAATACTCCTGAAGGAAGGGGGAAGAGCAACCCAGGCCACTGGCTAACAGAGAGAGGAGAGGACAAGGCCCTGAACGGAGCAGGAGAGTGTAGCTGATAACTGTGATGAGGCCCCGTGGAGGGGCTGGTAATCATTGTTGATCCGGGGCTTTCAGGCCATGAGAGAGGAAGACTGCAGGCCTCTGGACCTGGGGCTGTCCATGATACCTTACAGGGTTAGATAAAGGGTACGATATTGAACTTCACAATAATGATTAACTGCATGTCATACAATACAATCAATTATATAGACACATTGCTGCCCCATAACATTTAACACATTCAGAACTAAGCCGTAAACTTTTCTATTTTCTAAAGCTTATGATTAGTCAGTGTCGTGGAGTAGTGAACTAAATATAATCAAACTAGTAGTTTAACTACGTCATGTGTGTAATCTTAATTTGTTTTGTTTTTTTTTCTTTTTTTATTTACTCTTACCTAGTTCGAAGCAAATGCCTACTGTTCTCCACTTCAGGCCGCATTATGTAAACACTGTGGGTCTATGCACCCCTTCCACTGAACCTCTTCTGTGAACTTAATTCTAATTAAGATTGTTTGTTTCTTATGACTGCAGGGCAAACTGGTACATAACTAGCATGAAGCTTACATCTGAAGCACTAGTCAGTTGTCCACGTGTTCGAGGCACAACCTGATTCCAAAGCTGCTGCCCACTGATGCTCAGAGAGTTAGTGCGCGGCCTGTGGGTGACAATAAGAACCTCCTGGGCCCAGTCCTCCATCAGCCGCTGCAAGTCTTCAGGCAGGTTGTTTTCATTGGCACTCATGGACGAGCCTGTGTATGTGGCTGTCTTGTTGTTGCTGTTATTGGCCTGAGCTTGGGCCAGTCCCGTCACTGGCTGATGAGAAGGAGGTGTGGCACCGGCAGGCGGCTGCTGGGATTGATTGAAAGCCCCTGGCCCGGCTCCAGACCCTAAGGAGGCACAAATACACACATACGACTGATATAAACGAACATGACTTTGAATGAATTTTTAGCGAGACGCTGTAATTCTACGTACTGCTGCCACGTTCTTTGCCGAGACACAGTCGCTTCAGTGTTGACCCTGTAAGACAAAAAAGACTTTATACAAATGTTCATTCGCATTATCTGGTAATAATGTTCAATAACAAGATGCAGTGCAAAACAAAGCTGCTGAATACTGCCACAAAACAAAGGACCAAACTAAAACCAAAGTAACAAACAAAGCAATCAGTCCCCTGAAACAAGACAGTCCATTTATTAGCAAAACCATGCAATGTAACCATAACAAAGTGCAGTGTTGGAGTGTTAGAGAGAGACAGAGAGAAGCAGGAAGAGAGAGAGAGAGAGAGAGAGAGAGAGAGAGAGAGAGGGAGAGAGAGAGAGAGAGAGAGAGAGAGAGAGAGAGAGAGAGAGAGAGAG
>CALSBV010011423.1:12442931-12460604 GCA_943590825.1 Bovichtus diacanthus
GAGAGAGAGAGAGAGAGAGAGAGAGAGAGAGAGAGAGAGAGAGAGAGGTTAAAAAGAAATGAGAGATTAGAAATCTTATAGCTGATCTGGGCGCAGGTGGCATGCAGAAGTCCATTGCCTCGTAATGCATGGTGGTTAAGTTACAAAAATGTGTATGTTATAAGGCAGATAAATAGCATCAGTAAGAGACACTTGAATTAAATGTTAATTAAAATGAACCTTGATTATCCAAACCTCAAGCTTCTGAAAAAGTTAACTGGTCCAATCAATAGGAATGATGATTAAAAATGATAAAAACATATTATTATTATTATTATTTTTTTTTTTTAAATCAATAAAAATCTTTACTTTACTTTTACTTAAATTTGACTTTTCATGGGTTTGAATAAGCAATATACTTCTGTGCAAGCAGAAATACAAGAGAAAGGCAAGTGATAAGGTCGAGGCAAGTGTAAGAAAACCCAGGGGTGTCGCAGAACATTTGGCAAAGACAGAAACAAAAGATATCAGTAAGCTGAACGTAGAGAAATAGATAATAATAATAATGGAAAACAAAAAATGAAGCTATGCGGGAAGAGAAGAGATACAAACAGATAGACAAAGACACAGGCCCACTGAGAAATCTAGCTCGTGGCTTGCTACTCGATTTATAGGTCACTCTCTCAGATGTTTGAGGGGTATTAGACCAGCCTGTAGAGGAGTATAATCAAAGAGGGGAGAAGACACCAGGGTGAGAAGAGCACAAATTGAAACATCCAACCTTATTAAACACACACAGACACCTGTCTGGTGAATCTACATGTTTACAGTGTAGTATTAGTGGAAAGACTGTAAGACTAAGATGTTGTGTGTTCACCTTGTCCGGGTGGAGCTTGTGTGCCGGTGCCGTCTCCGTGTAGTCCACCGTAAATATTATCCGAAGACAAAGAGCCCTTGAGGGAACAGGGCTGCTGAGTCTGCACGGGCTCTGAGGTTGAGCTGGGAAGGTGGCTGGTGCAGGACCGTGCCCTCCCTTGAGTGGGGAAAGACCCTTTGGCTGGAGAGCCATTTAAACTCACTGTGGGCTCACTTGTACCCGTAGCAGCGCCTGGACACACACACACACACACACACACACACACACACACAAAAGCATCAGAATGGTATACTCATTTAGCCCCTGCAGTGAATATTCAAAGTATAATATTGGCCATTCTGTTACTCACCGGATCTGCTTGAGTCACTACTTTTGGTTGTGACATTTCTAAATTGTTGAACCAGAGGGCTGAGAAGTTTGCCAGGCTTCAGTCTGTGCTTGCTGGACTTCTTCCTGCGGCCTGCATGAGGTGCGACGTGTGAGAGACCCAGGCCAGTAGGAGGGGCTTTGCCAAGCCGGCAATACAGCAACTCCACTTCCCCCCGCTGATGGGCCTGCAGCTCAGAGATCTCCCTTAGATGTCTGAGGGGATGGAAGCAGGAATATATTGGTCACTTACGAGCTAAATGACAAAATGTTCTCATGTGAAGACACTTAATGAGGCCACATTTAAACCATGGCTATACTCACTTCTCCCTGAGTCTCTGTAGTTCCCTCTTCATGTCCGAGTCCTCCATCTCTGAGTCATTATCGCTGCTGGCATAGGCCGAGCCGTGCACGCCTCCATGCCTACTTGGTGAATCAGAGCTCTGCACACTGCTACTGCGCCCTGAACGACGGAGGAAGGCCACTGCCCTCTTCATGAGGTCACTTCCCCTGCGCTCAGAGCGAGTATGTTGTGACGGGGTGGCAGGAGCCAGCTTCGCAGGGCTGCTCTCGGCCCCCGAGTCTGAGGAGAGGAAACGAGCATGGACCGTGACATCCACAGCGACAGAGTTCGAGGTCAGTGCGCGAGGCAGGGAGCCCCGCTTGGCCATGGACGGAGGTGTGTCCAGGTAGAAATCAGGCGGGGCAGAGTAGCGGCTGCAGCGCGTCCTCTGAGTAATGTCATCTTCGGTGCTAACCACAGAGAAACGGCCAATTGTGGTGGATGCTGACATTGCCTCAGTCTGGACGTAGTCCTCGCTGTATCCTACAGGGTGTGCCGGTGAAGCGGCGCTGCTCCAGCTCCTCTGCTTCACATCTCGTCTGTTGGCCACTTCAGGAGGAACAGAGATTATCTGCCAAAAAGCAAAGAACAAACTGGGTATACACAAGGCATCATGTAATTCTACTGTAGCAGCAAATGCAGTTGAAAGACAATTCTACTTGTCCCATAAAGCTACAGTTGGTAACCTTTTTAAAAACAACTTTCTGTCATATTTCCTGAAAATGTCACTATATCATGACAGTAGGGCATGAAACAGATAATCTGTGAAAAAAGTCATGTTCCTCTCTCTCCCCCAGTGCTCCTAATGGCATTTGCAAGATTCAACTGCACCGAAGGAAAACAACCAATCAGAGCCGAGGAGCTTTCTTCTCGATGAGAAATGAGAAAGTTTGCTATTGGGCGGGGCTTGTTTTTGGCTCGACTGTTTTCAACGTGGCGACCGGGTCACAAACTTTCTCATTTGACAGCTAAACAGTACACCAAATATACTGTATTTCTGAAAAATGTGAGGCGAGAACTAGACAATGCAGTAACACATTCTTGATTCATATTTGATCTGCGCCGCCTACTTTGACAGTTTGATTGGAGTTCACGAGCAGTGACTGACATTGCGTTAGAGATTCCTCGTCTCTGATTGGTTGTTTTCCTTCGGGCGTGGTGGAATCTTCCAAATGCCATTAGGAGCACTTGGGGGAAATTATTATTATTTCTTTTATCAATGACCAACTGCAGCTTTAAATGTGAGGAAACTCTTGTTGTCCTACCTTAAATCGGCCTCTTGTTCCAGAGCAGGAAGAAGAGTGAGGAACGTGTCTTCTTGACAGCGAAGCTGAAAAGAATTCAACAGCGACAATGAACACTGTGGCACCGCAGTAATCAACAGACAGTACAACAGTAAAACACACATTTAGATTAGACAGAAGTGAATGACACCAGTCTCGTTGCATTGATTAGTGTGTGCTGTACATACCACACACGGCTGAGTCGCTCAGTGTGCTCAAACTATCCATTCTCTCTGGAATTTGAGGCTAGTGGAGGTGACATGATGAGAGATGAACAAAACAGAGCCATCAGAAAAGCTACAATACAAACCATTTCCCCCTGTTATATAACTGTTCATATACAGATGGTATTTAGTTGATGTCTAACAAAATATTTCACATGAAATCTTACTCTAGCATGTGTAAAATTAGGCAGTACAGTTTGAAATCCTTTATGCAACTAAAATGTATTTCCGTATACCCAAAAGGCTCACAGTATAGTTCATTATAATTGGATTGTATTTGGCAATATATCAAACAAAATATGTAAAACCGGCAATAAAAAATAAAGGGGAAAAACGTTGTATTTATACTTTCTAATTTTCTTAAAGACATTGTAATATCCTTGTTAAATATATTATTAGAAGAGTACCTCCCTAAATGCAAATAATTAATTTTAATATACTGAGTTATTGATGTATGCCAAACTATTTTCATTCTGCCACTCCCAAATTGATTGACAGGTATTTTCATACAAAGACTAACATTAGACAACAACTGAATTATTAACATTTTCCGAAGCTGTAAACGGTTTGTTTACACCAGTAATGTCTGTAAATAAACATAATTCACAAACATGTTCTTAATAGGCAAATACACACACAACTATCTAACTACAAGGTCCATTTACAATAGTTCTGAAGCTCTCGACTATATCACACATCCCCAGCAGATTAATACTAAATAGACCTTGTGGTGAAATTATTTTGTCAACGGTTGTTTTTAAATCAAGTGTTAAATCTGAATTTTTAAGCCAACAACTTTCAGTTTCAACTGTATGTGAATATTCTGCACACGTACTGTATTAAAGGGATTAGTGTAGTTTAACAAGTTACTGATTATTGTACTCACCAGCTGTTCTCCTACCCTGTAGCGTCCCTCCCCCATTGGCCCTGGCGTGCTGTTTCCGGACCCTCCTGTGGCACTGTCTGGACCAGGAGGAGACTGGATGTACTCGGTGCAGGAGCCTGGTGTCTCCGCTGCACTGCCTGATGGATACATGGGAGCATATTCCTGGTAGAGCAAGTTCCTTAGTTTCTCATCCAGTGTTTTTATGGTACTGTCCACAAAGCCCCCACGGCCCAGCCGTCCTTCGCCGTCTGACTCACAGGGCCCTGCGCCGTGCTGGGATGGCGCTGGGCTCTGGGGTACTGAGGACATTTTTGTTCCTCCCACGCTAGAAAAAGGCTGGTGAAGCACCACAGGCTGCTGTGGGCGCTCGCTGCGCGCTGCTGAGGCATAGGAGACAGAGAGGGGCTCCTTGGCTGAACCTGGCTCCTGGAGCGTAAGGGGAGCAAGAGGAGGCCCAGCCTGTAAACCGCTCACATCCAGAGACAGGGGCATGACCAGAGGGCAGCAGGGCACCTCGTCAGCCATAGAAACAGGGCATGGCATGTCGGGCATCTGCTGAGCTGCATGGATCGGAGAGATAGCGCCCAAAGGGGATCCCCGTGACTCATCGACTGGGAAAGATGTATGTGGGGATGACGGGGGCAAAGTTTGAGCTCTGGCTGGCTGGGCCTGATGAACACTAGGCTGCACCAAGCTGCCCGCAGGCAGCGCCGACGTCACTGACTGAAGGGTCGGGGGAGCAGACACAGGGGGAGACAGAGTAGCTAAGTAGAGAGGGTCTGTGTTGGACATTATCGGAGGGCTACAGAATCCATACACATCATAGGTGAAGCCTTCACTTCCACCAGACATTGTGGAGGATGACCCTTTTTCTACAGGAGGAAAAAAATGAAGATGAAATTATTTTAAAAATTCAAAAATACACCAACTTCTATTTGTGTTTTCTTTTCTTTTTTTTCCTTTTTTTTTAAGGAATCATTGCACACAAGAGCTCTATGAATTATTTCATTCCGCTGCCACAAGGTAGTGCTGTTCTTTCCATGAAGCTGTCACATTTTGTGCTGAAATTGCTCTGTAGAAAGAAAGTCACCTCTGGAAGCAGACGGCTTTGCAGTGCCACTGTCAGCAGGCTGGGTAGCGGCTGAGCTCCCGGGAGACTGTGTCACTGTACCATCAGATGGGGTCTCCTGGCTGGATGAGCGCGTCTCCTCAACGGGGCAGATTATGAACCATCTCTTTCCTGTATGAAGAACTGTTCAAACAAGTACCACTCATTTTCTTCCAGGTGAATGTGACACACAAACAGGAGGCACGTAGATGGATACATTTTGAAAGAGATCATTGTTTTACCGTTCTGCTGATAGACAGGCTGATGTGCTCCAGGCTGCTGATTCTGCAGAGCAATAGACAGATGTGAGCTAAGTCAATATGCTACTTACTTTGTCTGTATCCATGTCCAGTGTTTGGGACGAGTGATCTACATGTAATCAAACAGTAGCAGTAGCTTGCTGCTAGTTCAACTACATTCAGATTTGCATAGTGATTTAAGTCGTGAAACTACCAAGGAAGGGAATGATTTTTGCAATATATGTAACTTTGAAAGACCAGTGCTCAAGATGCTCATACTGTCTTAAAAGGGGTATTTTATTGTTTTGTTTTATTTATGACCTGTTAACAAGTGGGCAATTATTACAATAAATTCAATTAATTTTTGCTGGCATCTGACTGTTTTATATGATATTTTGTTATAATTCCGTGTCGCATGTACATTGTAAATTTGATCTTTTTTTTTACAAATAAGTTTGAATGACTTTTTCTATGTAGCATTAGTTAACCAAACTAGATTCCTCCCTTGGGTAGTTTTGCTTTAGTTTTGCTTTAGTTAGTAACTTCTTCCAGTGTGAAGTAATTGTTAGCTTACAAAGCTACACTTTCAAAGTAGCTTCCCCAACACTGTCCATGTCCATAAGTATGTCTGTCCAGACAATCTACAGTATGTATAAGCATGTGTGATGTATATATGTATATATACACACACTCCGTCTTACCTCTCCTACCAGTCCTTCAGAAATCTGGCCTTGTTCAGGACTACAGCTCAAGGCGGAGGCCCGTTCACCCTCCATGTCTTCGTTCAGCATATCTTCAGCTTTATCTACAATGTCCTTCAGCTGGTCAATGAAGATCTCTTTCTCTAACAGTAGGATGAACCCATTCTCTACCTGTAGGCATACAGTTTTAGAGATGTTCAACAAGGTCATTCATATAACCAAAACAATTACAAAAACGTCAATCTGTAAAAGCTCCAATTTACCATGTAAGTGGCAATTTCCTCTGGAGCATCTCCATCCAGATCAAATTTAAATGTCACCATTTTGTGGTTGTGAGTCTCCAGCTGGCATTCGACCATTTTATCACCAGTGTTGCAAACCTGTTGGGGTTGCAGGGGTTACACTTTACATTCAGACACATTACGACTTTATTAATTGTAACTTCATTTAGCAAAAGAATGACACCATGACTCACATTGAGCATGCTCAGTTTGGGTTTGCTGGTCCTTTCTTGCCGAGAGCGTGTGCGGGCAGACTTGCGGTGGTGCTTCCTGGGTTTTCCGTCCCCCTTCCCTCCACTAGCCAAGCTGTCATAGCCGTCACTTGTTTCCTTACCAGATGCCACGTCAGAGTTGAGACTATAAAAGAAGAAGTTAAAAACACTCACCTCTTAGTTGGTGACGCATTTTCATTACACAAAAGTTATAATAGAATCTGTTAAAAGCTGAAACGCAGTGAAAAACGTGACACGCACCTGTCATAGGCATAACTGGGTAAACATGTGGGTTTGTCCTGAAGCACATCCTGAAGACAGTTAGGAGATCTTGGTAAATGTTTTATTTCATACAGAAAGGATCCTTGCAAGAATATATAATACTAGTATTAATGTTAATGTGTGCTATTAGCTTTTAACCTAAAAGGGTCATTTTAGTCTCAAACAGAGAGGCTGGTTTCAAGATGGGATGGAGGTATTAAACTGATGTGAATGCAATTTGGAAGACAACCTGTGGTTTGAAGATCCTTCCTCAGTAACTATTAGACGTTAATGATGCAGGAGCAATTTTAATCCAGAAAATGTACATTCTTAAGAGTATGCATATAGCTCAATATTACACTGGAATATGTACAAACATTGGCTTTATCCCTACCTCTAGACAGGACTCTTGTTGAAAGGTGCTAGATGCAGATGTCAATTGAAAGTTTTGCTGAGTTGAAGCCAGGCTGGCACACTCAGACACTGAGACTGCTGTCTGGTTGCCAGCAGGCTGCAGAACTGCAGCTGGGCCAGAAGCTGCGACAGGAGCTGAGGCTGGCAGCGTGACAGGGATTGGGGCAGAGCCTAAACCTGGGACTGAGAGTTTGAGTCTACCAACTGCAGAAGATGTGTCTGAGCTTGTAGATGAGCCTTTTGGTGATTCAAAAGTGAGATCCGATGCAGAGAGAGGTGCTTGAACTGGGATTATGGTTTGCACTGCTGTTGGAACTTGAATTGGGACTGAAGTTGGGGCATTAATATAGGTTGAAGCCGGAGTTTGAGGCATGACTTCAGCGAGAGCTGATACTGGGAGCTGTGGTTGTTTTTGTGCTGGGAGCAGAGCTGGAGTTTGTGCTGGGGCTTGAGTTTCAAATTGGGCTGTAGCTGAGAATGAGGCTGGAGCTGGAACTGTAGGAGCTACAGAAGATTCTGCATCTGCTCCGCTTCCCCAGAGAGGAGTCTGATCAGCAGGCAGCACAGGGTGCAGCACTGGGACCCTCGGGTGAAAATCTCCCAAATGACCCTGGGTTGTCATCTGTACCTAGAAAAAAAAAAAAGCACATTTAGCACACTAATGTTAACTGGTTGAAGTTCACCTCTAAATCTCTAAACACATGCCCTGCATGCAATATACCCACAATTAGGACACATTGCTACCTTAGTATTACAGATTTTCCATGACCCAAGCATTACTGTGAGAACTGAGCCAAATATTCACCTGGACAGGCGGCTGAGCCAATTCCTGCTCAGGGTAGGGGGCGGGGTATGGGGTGGGTTGTACCTGGGAGAGAGGTAAGTGATGGGTGGTATGGAAGCTACCAAGGTTTGTCTGAGATGTGAGAGGGCCGCCCTGCTGCTGGGGCACTGCAGGGGACATGGCCATGGCAAGAAGTGGAATAGGGAGTGCAAAATTGGGCATGTGCTGAGGTGTGGACAGAGGGGTCTGAGGGGTCTGAGGGGTGCCGAGAGAGGACAGGGCAGCATGAGGGGTCAGAGGAAGGGAGGGGGGGTGGGGTAAAAGTGAGTAGTGGGAGCTAGACACAAGAGGGCCACTGCTGCTGTAGGCACATGGCAGAGGGGCTGGGGAGAAGGGAGAGGGCTTGAGGCCCCCTATTTGAACAGGATATGGTGAGGGAAACTGGGAAAGAAGGGAAAATGATATAAAATGAACAAAGACAACCAGTCGATAGAATTAACATTCAGACAGGCCCTTTATGTATGAACCCTGTAATCCAGACATGTCAAACTCAAGGTCCGCGGTATAATCCTATCCGGCCCGCGATAATATCAATATTATCCAATATGTCTATTCATTTCAATAAATGTTGACCCTGTTTGGCCTTCGACGTAGTCCCAGTTTTTAATTTTGGCCCTCTCTGTGATTGAGTTTGACACCCCTGCTGTAATCCATACTAACATTTGTAGGATGTTTTTACCAAATTCTCTAACTTAGTTTAATGTTTCTAAGGGCACGGTCACACATGCGCAACATAAAAATGTGCCTCCCGTTCACTTCCATTCTATGCGAGTGAAGGGGAGAAAATACATTCGCTCCCAGTGGCAAAGCAAATTCGCATTTCGCTTTGTGTGGAGTTGAACTTTGGTGAACTTTGAAGTGAATATTGCTTTGGCAGGTGATGGTCACTCACCTGCATTCGCGCATTTGTGAGCGTGCCTTTACCTAATGCTACCACAACGCACCTGTGTGCTGATCTGCAGGGGCAGGAGTGGGGGAGCAATACGGGACACTGACTGTGGAAAACTGGTAGATATGTCAGCAGGACTCGGGTGAGGTGTCGGCTGTTCAGCAGATAACAGCTAAGGAAGGAAATCAAACATTTGTTTTCCACTTTGACTGGAGAGTACGAATTCTGTGATGGAAATACAAACTAACTCTAAATTAAACTGACAAGAAGCTCCACTTTAATTAAAGTGAGCTGCAGGGCAGGTAGACTTAATGCGATCCAATTATTTTGTGTGGTTTGCAGTGTATGTACTAGAGCCCGCAGTTAAATTATAAGAAATGATGGCTGTACCTGGGGCAGGACAGCAGCTGGTTGGAGATGGCACTGAAGGGAGGAAAAGACAAACAGTAAGGAAACACAACCACATGAAAAAAATATTCACACACACAAATATAGATATACGGTATGCGATGAAGCATTTTCTGGGGACTTCAGATGCACCTTGTACACACCTCACACACAGATACCCTCGAAATAGTGTGCTGGTACCACTAAATTGTACATTAATATCCTGTATGTAGCTTCATGTTTTAGTTACCTATTGCATACTTAAGCCCATGATATAATTAGTTTTTCTAAATATCAAACAAGCATTAAGAACAATTAATAAATAACTCTGTGGACTATATGGGGGTGACTTCCAAACTTTTTCCTCTTAATTCTGCTTTTTATGCCTCATTACAGCTGTTGCCAGGGCCCGTCGCAGATAGATGCATGCAGTACCTGCTCCTGGCTGGGTTGGGCAGTAAACTGTGGCTGCAGAGTGGGGGCTGCAGCTGGGAAGCTCTGTGTTGTCTGTCTACTCTGGTGCACAATAGGGGCTGGTGTAGCTGGAGCAGAAACTGTCTGTCAGAAACACATAAGAGAGATCACATTTATTGGGCCCTGGTTTTAGGTATTATAGTCTGACACGATCATGTCTGTGTATTTAGTTCAACAAGGTGAATATATCCAGCGTGTTAAAGCAGGCCTCGTCATAAGCAGGAAAGAGAGAAAGAGAAAGAGAGGGATGTTTTGTAGCAGCTGGAAAGGTTCAATAAGGCAAGCTAAAAAAGGGACGTTATCGCGTTACTCTACAGCCATACTGCCGTACACTGTGTTAGCGCGTTGTTTTGTACACTGCCACACTAAAACAGACACCTTATTTTGGATTAGGCAGGAGCAGAGAGTGACTGTTGGGCTAACTTTGCTACCTTCATGGAAAGGCCAGAGGAGCGAGGAAGCTGGCAGAATCATGAAAGACATAGCAGGCTGCTGCGATGGCAGGTTTTAGCCTATCTTCTCTAACCTACCAGTGGATCTGCTCTGCCTTTACTGTCATGTGCTGATAACGGCCGATTCCTGTCCAGATTTGGGCTAGAGCAGAGTGGGACGTCCAGGCTCAGCCTCTTGCCTATATGTTCAACTACTGAGAAGGTAGCACCCCCAATCTCCCTGTAGCTGTGCATTGGATGGTTAGCAGAGAGGGTGGGGGAACTGGTCCTGCGACTGACGATGTGATGGAGACAGTGGTTGAGAAGAGTCAAATCTCCACCTTCATAAAAACTCTGTGGGAGCGCAACTTGTGAGGGTGGGGAAAGATGTGAAGGTGAAGTCACCAGGGTGGGTTGACTGTTTGAGGATGGGGGAGAGGGTGAGGCCAAAAGGTAAGGTAGAGTGACTGGAGGAGATGTGGTCGAGCCTGGCTTAGAGACTGGAGTAAACTGGGTGGATGTGGAGAAAGAGCGTATGTGTGCGCGTCCCAGAGATGCGGCTTCCTTTCTCTTATCCCTCAGGAGGAGAGACATGCAAGCCTTGCAGTGGAGGTGGGGTTGTGAGATGCAAGGGACGCTCAGAAGGAGCTCTGAGGGAGGCAGTAAAGTCACTGAATTGAAAGGACTTGCTGAGTCATCATGAGAGTGTTGATGTGGGGGCAACGGAGAAGATAATAATGATGGATTATGGGCTGCGTTAGAGGATAAGGATTCTGTGGAATGCGCTGGTTTCTCTGTGCTATTTGTTGAAGCCAGATCCTGTGAGGCGCACAGACAGGGGCTTTTATTCATTGTCTTGGCGTGAGAGCGTTTCCTACACCGTAACACCTCAACCAGGGAGGCGCTTCTACGCCTCAAACACTCTGCGCTCTCAGTGATGAACAGGTTGTCATGACATACAAAGGGATCACTGTAGTGACGCTGATCAGGTCATTCCAAAAAAAACAAAAAAAACAAAAAAAAAAACGTTATGTCAGAAAACAAAATGAAGGATTTAAGAAAGTTGCAAAAGGAATAAGAAATGCTGTCACTCACTGTTTGAGACTGATAAGGCCCCTGGTGCAGTTGTGCTGCAGGTTGACGATAGGCCCCAGGATGCAGCTGACCTGTGGTTTGCTGGTAGGCTCCCTGGTGTAATTGAGTGGATGTTTGTGTGTAGTTTTCATGAGAGGCCTGTGCTGTTGGTTGCTGGTAGGGCCCCTGGTGCAGCTGAGGGTCAACCAGTGCATGAGGACTGTAGATAATCTGAGCTGTTGAAATGGGCTCTGGAAGCGACTGGTACGGGCTATTTTGCTGATTATTTAGATCATCTAATTGCATGGCAGAGCCCACTCCGCTGTCAGCTGTAATAACAGGGTGAATAAAACATTTTAATTCACAACAATGGCCTCTGCAGGATGGACAGACACTGAGGAAGGACAAGGGGAGACAGTGGAGTAGCATCTTAGGTAGCATTAACATTCAAAAGCTGGGTGATGATGTCTCATTGATGACTAAGAGGTGTTACTCAGACGCTGCAGTCAACTTTTCTCGTTTACGTTCACAAATACCAATTTAACCATTTTAACTCATAGTCATTGTCATTTCCTGTTAATGGATGGGTGAGTTCTAAGAACTGTTTTACTGTTTGCAGGTTCTCACATGTGGTAGACGTGGCGGCTGGCACGGTGCAGATCAGAGTTTGCTGCTCAGCTTCTTGGTCCTCATAATCTGTCGTATTTAATGTTGCCGCCTGTGGTACGACGGCACCGGGCACCTTCAGTAGGTTCTGCTGCGGCTTCTTCACAGCTGCCTCACCATTTCCCGCCGAGACAGTCCGCTCCCTTTTCCATTTGATGAGAGCCACACGGTCCCGGATGGACTTCCCGACTATCTTCACATCACAGTCCAGAAAAAAACCTGATTCCACCTACAGGACACAGGTAAGATGCCTGCTTCAGCTCAGAACGAACTAAGGTTGTAATTCAAGGCCTTATGTAATCAATCAACAAATCGGCATTCTTTGCACGGAAGAGCAAAGATCAACTGATCAATTGCGCTCGTTTCAATCAATATAGAACATCAAGTGCATGATTACAGACCAAAAATCAGCTCCCAGTTACATTAGACTTAATTAAAAGGGCCAGAGTTTGTGTTCCAAAGTAAAGTATTATTACAAAACACTGTATACAGAAACATGTGTAGTGGAATGATACTACATAGGTAATAATCCAAGTTGTCCTTATATATAAAGGCCCCTCATTGCATTTCCTCCGCTACCTCATTGTGTATTAATGTGCTTATACCACAGCTACTTATCACAGGCAAAATAAGAAATTGGGTTCAAATCACAATCAGTTTATTTTTAGGCAGTAAATCAACTGGTAACGTAGCACAAAGAAGTATTTGTTGCTATGGTTACCTGCAGCCAATATTCCTTACGCACTGAATTGGAGTTATTTTTGAAGTGTCAATGAATTTTAATAGACACAAACCAGCCAATCAAAAATCAGTCATTTCCAAGGCTATGGCCGAGTCGACAAATGAAGCTTGTGGAACAGAAACGTGCAGTCGAGCAAAGAGAGCAGAGGCAGCCAAACCAGTCTAAAGAAAAAGGGATGAATCTTTTCCTGTTTTCAGTCCTGTAATTGCTACCCATTTAGGAAAACATAATAATAAAGTTAACGCCTAATTGTGTAAAGAAAAAGTCAAACTGTTGTCTGTGTGTATTCACCAAAATACAAGGATTCTTTTAGTAATAAAAAAATATATATGTTTTTACCATTTCTTGGGCAACAACCTCTGGGACCTCGTTCACCAAGTCAAAGGAAAACTCAATGGCACCAGTTTCCTTGTATTTCCCCTTCAGCTTTTTAGTATCCTCAACCCACAGCTTCAGGGCAATGGAGGATTTCTTCCCATCATCATCTTCATTGAGCTCTACCCTCACGCCTGTATCCTCTGCAAAGAAGGCATGATTCAGGAGGTCCTTGATGGAGTACCTGAAGGAAATACACAAACACCAGCTACTGCCCTGGGCTAAAGGCCACAGTGATAGTAACCAAACCTAATGATGCATAACACACAGAAGCATCAACTGGGTCAGAGCCAAATACTGGCATTGACGTCACACTGCAGGAAAAGAAACAAAACAACACGCCGTTGAGGTAAGGACCAGCCTCTACCTACATACAAAATGTGTCCCGAGCCCTGAGCGCGAGAGACAGTCAGCTCCTGCTCCACTTACCTTTCTTCCCATCTGTTGCAGATACATTCCCCGATTATTTCCTTAATTTCTGGGTCACTGACTTTGCTGTAGCTGGCAGGTTTCACCCCCTGCAAAACAAAACCAGCATTAACATGTCTCAATTTATGAACTGACAACCAGCAGTACTTAGTGTGTGACTGTATATCAGAGGAAGTACTGAAAGTGCTGTCTGCAGTGTAAAAAAACATAAATTACAGACTCTCCAAAACACATTTTCTCCCAGACACATCAACTCTGGGGATTAAGAAGCTACTGCTGTACAATAGGACTTTTTGGGCGCTGGAAAGATTAATTGAGTGATTAGTCGATCTACTAAGAACTTATTACATTGTAGGAGTCTTTTATAAAAATAAAAATATCAAGCTGGTTAAAGAAATGACACATTCCTTTTCTTAAAAATTTAAAGTTGAATTCCTAAAAAATGAAATGCCCCCTTGCTCAGTTTAATGCAGCTACAGGCTAACTTGCTTTGGTATGACCAGTAGCTTTGGTAGCTTACGTTGGCCGACATTTCTACACATCTGAGTTAGTTTGCTGACTTTATGTTTCCTAAATATGAGATTTTAAGACTTACTTGGTTTACTTGGTGGCTTAACGTGGTCGGCAGGTGTCATCAGTTTTAACACTTTAAAGATTGTGTGGTCATTGGTTGCAACCTCCGTACATGTGTCCCAGCCCCACACACAATAGTTGATTTATTTCATTAAGAACAACCAACTCCGACTCAAAACAGCTGTAATAGAGCTTAACAGCTGTAAACGTGAACTCACACTGGTGACTTTGCGGTAGATCTGAGCTGCATTTTGACACTCAGAGTAGGGATATTCTGAGGTGGCCATCTCCAGCATACACATCCCAAAGGCGTAGACATCCACAGCCTCATCATAGTGTTCCTCGTACATCTCTGGGGCCATGAACTCTGGAGTGCCTAGAGAATTAATGCAAGAAAAGAGAGCTCAATTATAAAGTTACATGCAGTTATCAGTGTGTCATCCTATTTCAGTGGGATCAATACCGGTGTCAAGGACTGAAACCCAACACAGCGGCTCTTAGTAATCACTCAAATGACAGACAAGAGAGAACAGGAGGGATGTTCTGTGCAACTTTAACACATTGATATGATGTTACTCTTTGATAATAAAAAAACATTTAAAAAACCTGTTTCATGATTCTTTAGCATTAAACTATTTGAGAAAACTCTTACCAAACTAGGATGGGCTTATGAGCGGACACTATGCTGATTTTCAATGAGATTAAACACAGTTAAAAACATATAGGCTACCTAATACAGGCACCTGGAAGGATCTGGGTTTTGTTGTGTGTAACATTTAGTAAAATAACATATACTGTAGGCGGTCATGTGTAGTGACAAATTCACACAGAGATGTCGCTCCACCCTCTCATCGGTATTGTTTTTGGCCGCAGTCGGTGGAGCATTTAGCTAAAGAGCCAGATATTTCCCTCAGGAGTTGGTGGAGACCAAAACCGAGCTAAAAGGAGAGAGACTATTGCTCTTACATTCATCAGCCGACCCGAATTACAATTCCAAATAAATGCTCAAGTTGCTCCATATCAAGTTTGCCATATAGACTTGATGGTGATAACGTCAGTGTTGTGTTCACAGCTTGTTTCCGCTGCCACAGAGTGCCCAAAAAAATCAGTTACAAAAATTCTAATAGTCACGATTCAACTAGCTGATGACTAACCAATAACACTTTTGGCAAACGAGGACCTCTTCAGCGTCGCCAGACCCAGGTCTCCTATTTTGACAGAGCCTGTAGGACCAGTGATGAAGATGTTGTCACACTTGAGATCTCTGTGGATGATTGGAGGAGTCCTTGTGTGGAGGAAGTGGAGGCCTTTGAGAATCTGCCTGCACCAGCTCCTGAGAACTTTAGGCTTCATCACCTTAAAACGCTTCAGATACCTGTGGGAGGACAGAGACGCTCCAGTCGTCACCAGGTAAAGACATTTGCTATCCAAAACACATTGAATGGTCAAGCTCTGTCCCCACTGGTCACTGTGCGGATCAGATGTTTCCAATGGGCTATTTCTCTGCTATTATTCCTTTATTAAGCATCAGCTGCAAACACACAGTCAACATGAATCTCTGATGACTATTCAATCTCAGACTAATCTCCCTTATTTTGACTGCCTGAAAATGTTTTCCAATTGTGTTGATTAATTACTTTTGAGCAAGAAAAACAGTGTTAAAAACGATTCCTTTTTCTTAGAATTTCAGTCATGGAGTCATTCAATTGGTATGAAACTTGATACACATGATATAGACCGTCTGATGGTCATTACTGTATGTTTTTGTTTTTTTATTGACTAATAGAAGCAGCAAAAACAGACTAATATTTCTTTCTTACGATCAGTCATTTACAGCCAAGTATAAGGTTAAAAAGACGAGGAGCATACCAAGATATCTCAAACATGCCAGTTGAGATAATTATAGGAAAGAATAATCTTTGTATTTTCATATTGAAGCTCACGTTTTTAGTGTCCCTGAGGTCATTAGCTCTGTCACCAGAACGATACACTTCTTCCCTTTAACCGGTGATTCCCAGAAGTCATAAAATCGCACGATGTTGGGATGCTGGAGAGCCTTCAACATCTCTGCCTCCTCTTTGAACCTCTGTCTCTCCACTTTGGACAGTTTCCGTTCCTGGGGAAAATGGAGAAAGACAAATCATTTAAAAAAATGGGAAATAATGAATTAGCATTAATGGGAGATACAGTCCTTTTTTAATCTCCTGTAAAAAAAACAGTCTGGCTTTACTAAAGGAGAGGAGCTCTGTAGAACTGTGGCTCATGTTTAGTGAACACAATCTTGGCATTTTGAGTAAGTAAACATGGGGGTCTGAACCATCTACTCTATTGTATCTGGGTATAAAACACACAACACTGAAACACATGGTGTGTGTGTGTGTGTGTACCGTAAGTGGAATCCTGAAAAAGTTAAATCCTTATTTAATCTGGTGGTGTGATACAATGAGAGACACATCCGTCATGATAGATAAACACAAGATTAAATTGCATTGCAAGATTAAAAAGCATTTTTAATCAGCAAATGTCAAATGTGCTGCTGGTAAAAAATTAAAATAAAGTAACAAACAAGACGATTAGGAGTTCATAACGGCAAACTGGAGATTAATTATTTTCTATCACAGAGCCAAAGACATAAAAAAAAAAACGACACCTTTGATATAGATAATGTCCAACGCTTCAGAGTTTGAATAGCTTATCTTTGGGTATACAAGTCTGAGTGAATCCATGTATACTGGATCAATATTTTGGCCCCTGCCTTCCCTCAACTGTTGTATAAATAGTGAAACAGCTGACGAGTGAACATCCTCTACATTTCTGTTTCTCTCCAGTCAGCATGGCTGATACAACCCAATGGCCTCGGCCACGACAAAATGCTGAATGACCTCTGGATTTTTTTCCCCCACTGTCTCAATATAGACATTTTAATGGTGACGATGAGGGCGCAGGTAGTGTTTTAGATGGCTGGGATGCACAATCTACTGTACATCACTTGGCATTGATTATTGATTGACGATGTGGAGTCAGCTTTCATTCACCGTCCACAGTGACCTATGCAGTGTGCAGCCTAATGCGTCTTAGATTACGAGCAGCATTGTGAAGGATACGCCTCCCCGCTTTAGCTACTTTTATAGCGCTAAATCTTATTTATAACAAATATGTTACAGTTAGTCTCATCTCTCTGTTTACTTTGGCCTATTTTGTGGGCTGTTTACGTACAGATTGGTAATGATTCTTTGCAGCAGGAACATGTGAGCAGGGCGTGGCACGTACAACACAGAATCTGCTTTACTGACACTTCATTTTGCTCAATGAAAGCTGGGTGCAAAAATAAATGAACAGCAGACATTTGTATGTGATTGAGTGTAGACACAAACGCTGCAATTAATATAAATATAGCACTCCTGTTTTACTGTGTATCAAGTACTACCAGTCTAAGTAATCCTGAACTGAACCTCTCTCTCTCTCTCCCTCTCTCTCTCTCTCTCTCTCTCTCTCTCTCTCTCTCTCTCTCTCTCTCTCTCTCTCTCTCTCTCTCTCTCTCTCTCTCTCTCTCTCTCTCTCTCTCTCTCTCTCTCTCTCTCTCTCTCTCTCTCTCTCTCTCTCTCTTCCTGCTTC
>CALSBV010011423.1:12461004-12495231 GCA_943590825.1 Bovichtus diacanthus
CTCTCTCTCTCTCTCTCTCTCCCTCTCTCTCCCTCTCTCCCTCTCTCCCTCTCTCTCTCTCTCTGTCTCTCTCTCTCTCTCTCCTCTCTCCCTCTCTCTCTTCTCTCTCTCTCTCCCTGTCTCTCCCTCTCTTTCTCTCCCTCTTTCTCTCTCTCTCTCCCTCTCTCTCTCCTCTCTCTCTCTCTCTCTCTCTCTCTCTCTGTCTTGGTGCAGAGGGCTGAATCAGCTGGATTCACTCTCCAGACTCAATGTTTCGTATTCATTATTACGCCATCAAACAAGAAGAATAATGTGCAACACTGAGACACAGATCTCAAAGTGGTAAAGTCTTTTGGCATTTTATTAAATCACATTGTAAAGTTTTCTAATTTCGGAGAAACAACTCGCTCAGCAGATGTTTTGTCATCATTTAGTGGATAAATAAGTAACAAGACAAGCGACCTGGTTAAATCTTTCTATAAGCCTCTATGTTTTCTGCTGTCTCACTCTTAGTCTTACCCTCAAACACACACAGTATGTTTTTTGTCAGCTAAGCACAGAAGCTCTGCAGGGCAAGGCCTCACCTCACCTCCAGGGACAGAATGGTTGATTTTCTTTCAGGAAACATTAACAAAGGTTATGACTGACGTACAGTATGTTGCTCCTGATATGATTTTTTTCAAATGATTTATTTGCATCAGTAACCTGAGTATGATAGGAGGTGACACCACACTCGTGAATTGCCACATGAAATAAAAACTGACCAAACATTTGTCCATAGCCGTGGTTAGAAAGGAGGGGAACTCTAACACACACACACACTAACCCTAACCCTAACCCACACACACACCACACACACCACACACACACACACACACACACACACAGACTTTTCTGATACAAGTAATGTTCCTCCTGAAACATCAGTAAATAATATTAAAGTGTTTTAAGCTACCAGTTTCTTAAATGACAAGAAATACTGAAAAAAAACGTAAAAACCTAATGAAGACTTTAAAACTGAAGTTAATGTTTTACTCCTATAAGTGCAACACAGAGTATCACTCAATGCTGCGTTATTATATTCAAGTTAGAAGAGAACCCAAGCTGAAATGTCCACACTCACTTGGGGAATCACTTTGTTAATTCCAACAAGGATTGATGGAAGTTTCACATCCAAATGAGCCTCATTACATGTATATACTGTAGTGTGTACATCAACAAAACAAAGAACTTCAGTTTCAGCTCTTACCTCACTGGAATCTAGACCTGTGTTGTTGCCAACCAAAGCTGTGAGATAAGCACAATGTAATAGTGATTTAATTCTACGTCTGAACCTGATTGAGTTGTGCTGTGATTTCTATTACTTATTCCCTCGAGCCTGAGGGGGTGAACCTTGGTTCTGCAAGAGTAGGAGGACAAAAAAGCATTGGCTCTGTTCATTCTGAAGCCGCAATAAATCTATAAAATCCTGCTGCAGGGCTGCGCCTCAAAGTCACAAACGCTATTCTCATTATGAGTATTTAAAGTAAATCAAAGGCCTTGATCTGTTGGCCCCTACACGATGTCCAAACCCCAGCACAGCCAGTGCATTGACAAAAAAAAAAAAAGAAAAGCAGCTATCAAAGTTTGATAAAAAAATATTTGATGGGGAAAAAAGTAGCATACTCCTGGAAAAACACTGTTTTTGACTTAATATGTTGTTTATATTATGGCTGCCCCTCTTAGTCAATTAGACAACTAATCGGTCGTTTTGGTCTTAGTTGACTAAGATTTCTTTAGTCGGTTAGTAATATTTTTATGATTTTTTTCATGCTGAATGACTTATTTCCAAGAAATGTATGAGCATATCTCTGGTAAACACAAGATTAAAAGTGGTGCTCTTGCATGACTCAGTTTTACAGATCTGTCGACTAAATGAACTAATTGATTCGTCGACAAAACGTATGAGTGTTAATGAACTAAGACTTTCTTTTGTCGAGGACAGTCCTAGTTTGTATAGGCTACTTAAGGCAACACAAAAAACATGTATTTCTAGGTATTCATATGAAAAGAATGTCTTTCATAAATTCAATAGCTAAAGTAAAGCTATAGCAAAGATGTGACCTTTTTGTTAAAAAGGGGGGCTGAACCAATTCCCAGGGAAGTTTTTCCCTGGCAGTAATTTGGTCTGGACAGACTGTAAAAGCTTAACAAATGTTGAACCCTGAAAGAACGACTGCTGTCTGCAGGTCTGTCTGCAGGCTAATCTGTATATCACATGGTAGCATCTAGACGGATCATTAGATGACCACATACAGATTAGTGATACAGTAAGCTGCCACTGTGTTTATATTTGCCCCATGCTAAGATTCTGACTAATTAAAGGGTCTAAAGTTCACCTGCTGACACTGCATTAGGGCTGAATACTGTTAAGGTGCAGGAGCATAATTATTTGAATTCAACTAAATGATAACTCAAGAAAGTATACAGCTGAAAAGAGATACAGAGAGATACAGATGTATTCTGAGAAATAGCCCTGTGGGCATTTGCATTAACTTCTTTGCGTGACACAAAACTAAATGATAAAAACAAAAAAAACCTTTAGCTTAAGAATTATGAGAGGGAAAGCTGGTACAGTGTGAGCGCTTACAAAGAATAAAAAGCTACCTCCTCCTCAGTCTGCCCTGTAACAATGTGACACTTTCCTCAGTTCTCCAGTGAGAACAAATATGTCCGTGATGGCTCATTAACAAAAGCATTAAGGAAAACAGAATGGGGTAACGCAGTCATCTGGGTGCTGTAAAGTATAATACCTCAGCAATATTAGAGTATAAAAAAACAATGGACAAGAACTATTCTGCTGGTAAAAATCCTATCATCAATAAGAAAGTATTTAACACAAATGTCTCTAAATGTTGACTGGTTCATTCATTTGACCCTGCTCCTGAACTGGCTGACCCTGGTAAGAGATGAAGAACAAAATAAATAAATACACAGATGATCTGACAATAATCAATATCCACTCTTGGATAGATCTTGAGGCATCTGTAAACGGGTAATGTCATTGAAGCAATATGAAGTACCCTTCATTAACAATGTCCAGCCTGAGAGTGTGTTATATATGAGCTGGTAAACCTCTGGTTAGATGATCAGAAAAGAAATGTGCACATCTCACAGTGTCAACTTCAAATAATTAACAGTGCAATTAAACTAGTCCTTTGTTTCCTGTGCACACTGTAAATCAAACCAACTGCACACAGTTCTATAACCCAGATAATAATCCTATCATTGGCTGACTGATGTTGGACTTGAAGGATGAATGAACCCACCTGGAGTTCACACCATGCCACTTCGACCCACGTCTCGGTGTCAAGTCCTTTATAGACGGTCTTGAAGGACCCTCTGCCCAGCTCAATGTCAAACTTTAAGAAGCGCCCCCCAGGTGAAGTGGACACAGCCTTCATCCCGGGCTCCTCTTCGTTCTCATCACTTCCTTCTTTACCTGTGACATCCGAGAGCGCCACCTCTACCTTCGGCACGGCCACGCTCCGGTCTCCCTTCGCCTCGTCGGCGCTCACGCTCTCCGTGGCGCTGTCTTTCAGCCTCACCTGGCTGTCTGTGCTTGAAGTCTCCTGGAGGCCCAGGCGGCTTCCGTGCAGAACCCGGGTCCGACTCCGATCAACGATGGTCCGCAGGTCAATGTGGGGCACCGGGCTGCTGTTGACGGACTCCGCTGTGTCCACCGGCTGCTGCTCCTCGGAGTCTGACACCCACAAACTCCGCCGAATGAACCTCTGGCGGACCAGCGCCCGGTAGTCTGTGCAGGGGTATGCGCTTGGGTCGCTTGCTCCTCGCAGGGCTGCGATTTGGATGTTGTTAACATTGTGATCTGTCCCATTTTGATAAATAGCCCTATGGGCATTTGCATTAATGTCCGAGTCTAAATTGGGTGCTGAGGAAAATGTGGATCCCAGTGGCGGATCTTTACTCGAATGATCTGCCAAATCCATCCCTTGTAAATTGTTAAGCGCTTATCGGCGACATTGTGCGGGGAGGATGATGCTCATCTCCCGGTGGTGGGAGAGTTTGCTGCCTACCTGCAATACACGCATGCAGTGACGCAGTTCGCCAGCTCAGGATGTATGTATGGCCTTATGCCTTGAATGTGTTTGGGGAAACAGAACACCCCATCAGAAACGTCCAGCTCGGAGGATGCGCGCTTTGCTCCTCGCCACCTCACGCCCCGATCCACCTTGCTGCAATACAGCACCGAAGTATTCAAGTTAAGCCTGATGTCATTGCCAGTTCAACCTATGAGCTTACGGAAATAGTTCCCTTCACATTGCATAAGATCCCCGCTCCAGCGTAAACTATACAAATGTGATTCGTTCCGCAGACAAATCGCTGGCCTGCAGTTGGACAGGCCAGGGTGTTTAGGCTGTGCCGCTCACTAATCCCTGCAAAGTCACATCACGGGACGACCAAGTGCGCAGCTGTCACCTCCTGTAAACACTCATCCATCGCGTGATGCAAATAAATAGCAGGTGTTCCGGGTGAAAATGTGAATGAGTTCCGAGAAGTGTGACCTCAGCTTCTCTGCGTCGCTCCTTTGACTATGCTCGCGTACTTTTCCCCTCTCCTTGTTGTCCGGGAGAGTGCAGGATGGACAGACGCGCTTATCAGATGAGTCTCACTGCGGCACAGTGAACCTCAGGTGGAATCAGGCTGCTCCCAGCGCATCTGTCGTCCAGCTGGTTCGACTGTTGTCTTCCTATATTTCATCTCTTTCAGGTTTGGGAAAACTAGAATATTGCACGGCACAACCCACGCCCCTAGCAACAAGACGTATCCAATACCTCGGCACGCTTTTAGGCGGCACCCTCAGCCTCCCGTGACACAGGCTGCATGGACCACACCACTGTCCGCCCTCGTCGTGACGCGCTGAGCTTCCTATGGGAAGATGTCTGTCAAAGCGTACCAACCAAAAGGGACGCTGCTCGGGATTATGGGCAACCGGATAAGACGCACCGGACCCCATTTTAACATTATGCTCATCTGGTGAGCCTGTACAGGGAGGCCGATGAATTACATATAGTTATTACATGAAGTGCTTTCTATAGAAATACTCTATAAAACACACTGTATACAGTGTTTTTTTAATCACTGTGTATTAGAATGATTCCAGAATTACATTACTGTATGATAAATGGCTTGTTGTATCGTTTTTATACTAGGCTATTATATTATATGATTTATTGTTATGCTATTATATAGGCCTATTATAGCCTACTATAGCCAAGGGGAGACCAGGGTTGGTTGGCACACATTTTACTCTCCGCTGTATTTCTCTGGCAAAATTTATGTTAGAATATTCCAGCAGCAAATAAAAGACTAAGGTGTGAGCTATAAATGTGTCAATAAGTATGTGTTAATGTACACAAACGTTTTCTAAAATGAGTTGATTTGTGTTTAAAGTCATGTTTTTTGCACAATGTTAAAATGCTATAGTTACAAAAAAGTGAAGCAACCAATAGAAACTATTTGAAACAAGAACCAAAAAACATGAACATTTACTGGAATATCTGCCAACCGAACAGTATTTTAAGCAATTCATCAGTTAATGTGTCTAATTACTTTTGCCGTTGACCATTCAACATAATAATAATTAATTAACAATATAAACACACAGGTCAGAGATGCATATCGTCATACTCTGCTTGTTTTAGTCTTGACACATTTACACATTGTTTTTCCCTTGAACTTTTATTGGTTTGTTTTATACCACAGAATCATACAATTTGAAGTAAGGGAAACAAGACACCATGAGGACAAGAAGGGAGCGCTCAAAATGCGCACGTAAGGCCTCAAAAGTATTATTTTTTTCTCAACAACAATCAACCCAAAGGGACAGATTTAAATGTTATGGGGTCGATCTTGCCCAGATCACCAGGAGGAAACCAGCTGGTTTCAGCGCTTGGGGCCCGGTTCACAATGTGAAACCATGAATGTTGGCAAACACAAGATTCACTTCCTGAAGACAAACATGACTGCATGTGTTTCATGGATAAAACTTTTCAGTCACTTTTCACTTTGACTATGCTGCTGTTATCTTGTCAACTTAGCTTAAAATACTTAAAGTACAGGATATCACTTATGTGGGAGAAAAAAACCCTGATAATTGTAGTAGCATCCATATTATACCATAATCACTCATACAAGGTAAATAACAATAACTCTTGTGGTGTAATTGCTTTATCTTTAAAATGAGTTTTCAAGTAAGAAGTCATTGGTGTAAAGGTGAAGATCATAGGCATGCCAGAACTTTGAATTTACAATATTCTCCATATTGTAATCAATTTATTTAATGACTTTGTTCCACTAAATCCAATTAGTTCAGGTACTCAAGTGGGAAACTTCCTTTCTTCTTTTATTTTCTTTATTTTCCTCTTTAAAGCTACATGATATGTACTTGTAGGAAGTCTTTAGAGAGAGATATCAAGGGCCTGTCTTTTGATCTGGATGTGCTGGTAAATGCCCTTAGAAATGTAAGATTATTTTATAATAAGTAGTAAACAACAGAAAAAAAGGGGAGGAAGGAAAAAAAAAAAGAAGAAAAAAAATGTGCAACAGCTGTGCGACCCCCAGGGGCCAATCAATTAATTTTATTTATTTATTTTGTAATATGCACCACCAAAGATAATCAAACACTTAATTAAGCCTATATTGGCACTAATATTGCTGTTTTAGACGGCTCTGTGACAACATCTAGTTTTGATGCCTTTATTATTTTTAGTTAATATTAAACGTAGGTGGTGCATTTCCTTAAACACGTCTGGGTCTCATCAAATGACCAACTACAGCATGCTTTAGTTTATAGCGTCTCCTGTACTTCCAAAGAGTTGAGCCTCTAGCCTGCAATACCGCATTCCCCCAGCGGGCGGCAGTAGAGAGCCGCCCTCACACGTCTTCAGTGAGTAACAGCTCATTACGCTGCTTTGCTCATCTACTGCATCACCCCAGGGTTTCACTTCATCTGTGGGAAGTAACCTACAGTCTATGGAAATCTCCCAACACATATCATCGCCAGTGAGTCGCCTCCCCTGCTTCTACTTCTCCTAAAAGCCCACAGCTTTCCGAGGACGGTCGCCCCCATGTCGGAGGGGCGGTCGCCTGGAGTTTTTCTGCCCTCCTGTCGTCACGGCAGCCTTTTATAAACAGCCAGTGCCCACCGGCTGCTGGACCACCGACTCCTCTGAAGCTCACACACACACCAAGCTATTGGATATAACGCGGTTATTAACAAGATGGCTACGGAACACTTGGAAATGAACGGTGGTGCTGACCGAAACGGCGAGGTGGAGGTACGTTGAGGCAACTGTGGTGCCCGCAAAAAAAGGGGCAACATCATGTAAAGCTACCGTCACTTCCCGGTCAGGCTCGGTCGAGACAACATCTCAGAAACATTCCCGAGTACGAGATAGTCGTCGGGTGCACCGGATATGTAACGTTAACGGCTGCCCTGCGGAGTTTCATCCTTTCACGCATCCTAACGGTGCGTGACAGCAGTAACTGTCACGAGAGCTTTGACGGCATCAAGTTAAAGTGGCAGGTTAGCGGATTAGCTTTTGGTGTCACGGTTCAGACGTGTCGCTTTTTTTAACAAAGTAACTCGTGTTTGTCTTTGTCTTTGTGTTGTTGTCTACAGCGGCTCGGTGTAACGACAGAGCTGTTAGTGAGTTAGTTCGTACAACCTCGTGTGTGAGGGCACGCGGAGGGTCAGCTCAGCCGGTGACCCGCACCAGGCTCCGGCTGAGCTCACGTGAAGGGGATTCAAACACACGTTTACATCTGCTGTCCTCAGGGATACTGTGTTAGAGGACTGTCCCAGTGGCAATGCTGTGGGAACAAAACATCTGGTATGTTGTATAGCTAATAATAACCTCAGCGCTGTTTTCTATGAAGGTGATATGATATAACCAAGTTAAAAAAAAAATGTTGTGGTCATTTTATCAAAACTTTCGATGGGAAGTGGTCCAAATCATAATTTGTGTCGCTGGGATTAACTGCAGGAACAAAATCAATCTCGTTTACAACAATTTAAAAAAGTGTTTTGTTTTATTGTTAAAGTTATTCCAAATGTCCAAATTCCTACTTGTTTCTGAGCTTCCATAACCTTCAGTGCTAGCCGTGTGTTTTAATCATATTACCAATAACTTCTTGTTCTGGGCAGCAAGCTTCTCCAGTGATGAAGACATCACTGATGATATTGGGTTCTGCAAGTAAACTTCACTTAGTTTACTTGCAGAACCCAATATCATAAATAATGTCTTTGGTTTTACTATGCCGCAAGCAGCAAGAGTCCCAGTCCTCTGAGAAGAAAACATAACATTCTCCCCAAAACCTCAGCACATAAGGTAAACATTATAAAGGCCATTTAGAGAGAGCTCACCACTCCTCGGGGCTCAGGGAACCATACTTGGGAAGAGGGTGGTTACAAAAACTGAAAATGAAGCCGAAACAGTAGGATTAGATTTTGTGGGCGACAGCTATTGACTCTGACACTCATCTGCTGGTTTACCACAAGAGTGTCTTTTTCCTCTGTGGCCTGGCAGGTCAAAAAACAGGAACACTGAGTGTATGATGTTTCCAACCTGGGCACAAGGGTGGCATTGTTGGACTTTCTGACCTCAACTCATATGAAGAGAAACAGGGGTCTCTGCAATGGCCCTGGTTTCCAGTGATGTAATAGTATGGTAATGTGTTTTTAATTGAACCATTTACCACAGGCTCACTTCAATAAAAAGACAGACGGAACTTATTTCTTCGTGGTTCCACAAAAAGAAACTGACACTGATTGCCCTATTACTTCCTGGATACACTTCAGTGCATTTGAGTGTCAATGGCACATTCGATTCTGCCTCCAATGACTTTACACAACACTACATATCGCGTATTTTGTTTTATTTATTGAAAAAACAATATAGAGTGTTTTACAATAATCTAATAATAATACCTGTGAGATTGTGAGCTTAATTATTTGCCTGCATGTACTTACTGTATGTATGGTGTATTTGTTATCAGCACTTCTTGTCTACTGCATTTGGGTGGAGGCCATTCTTGTGTTTCAGATGTGTGACCTGGTCAGCCTGAAAATACAGGATGTGGCATGACAAATTATTGTTTGACTTTATGACCAAAACCAAGTCAGTGACCTGCTAGGCCAAGGGTGTTCCTGTTTAATTAAGCCACCGAACACTTTCACTTCCATTAATATCTTTCATAGAAAACACAAATACCGTCATTGCAGAAATCTGGGCATTTGTTTTGCCATCATGCTGATCTGTTGCGATATAATTTATTGCCATGTGTGAGCTTAGATCATTATGTACGTTGGACTGTTAGCTTTGATGAAAAACTTCTTGTTTGCGCTGACACTTTTCTGTAACTTGTGATGACACGTGGGATATGTTAGAGGCTGCGAAAGAATCCCCACATATCCAGCTATGTATTTCCCAAGAAGGTGAAATCATTCCTTCCAGTCACATATTTATATGAAATTGTATATGATGTCAGCAGCGGAGGGCTTTCATTTTTTCCTATTCATTTAAATACCATGTTTACACAAGGTTCAGGAAAAACGAAGCAGGTGCTTTTGCAGGTGAGTGTAGTGGTTTGCAGTGGTGAAAGTGAAAATGGTCGATATTTTTATTTCTACTAAAGCGCTACACTGACGGAGAGGGTACACTTCCTAGTGTGTTGAGTGAGACGGGGGCTGTTGGGTTCAAAGAGATACTGCACACTTAAACAGGGTTTTTGAGCCCTAAACTAAATGATATGTCTACTGGGAGGAAACACGTCAATGCTGGTGTTAATATTGACATTTCTTACCAAATTTATAAAAATCATTTTTAAATCAGCCCTGAACCTTTCGAGGCTGACAAGATTTGACTGTTTGGAACTTATCTAGGCCATGTTTCCGTTTTAGCATTTCCTTTAAATTATGCAGTGGGTGGAGTTGGGTTTAGACCTGGGGGTGAAGTTACATTAAAAAAATACCTACAATAGATTACGAATCAATAATTCATCTGATGACTATATATATATGTTTTAATGTTAAAGGCATCTACAGTAATGGAGCCACTAATAAAAAGAATATTGGTATCACATTTCTACTCGTCACTTCTGTGTCATACTGATGTCAGGGTCTGTGTTTTCCTGCAGCTCCCTCTGCGAGGCCACGGGAGGGGGCAACAGGGGCCTCTGAACATGAACCATTATGCCAATAAGAAGAGCGCAGCAGAGAGCATGCTGGATGTGGCTCTGCTGATGGCTAATGCCTCACAGTTGAAGGCGGTGCTGGAGCAAGGACCAGACATCTCCTTCTATGTTCCCCTTGTTACTCTCATTAGCATGTCCCTCATCCTACAAATCGCAGTGGGAGTTCTGCTCATCTTCATCGGTAAGTGTGGAGTCTCCGAGTTTCTTCAGTCAAACATTCACAAATGAGAAGATTCACAGTGATACTAAAAGGTTAATGCCTTCTACTGCGACTGTGTAAAGTATATGTGATTTGATGCTTATTTAATTTGCTTTGTTCAGACTAGCTACATATGACAACTCAACAATATCAACGCTGACGTTACAAAAATAACTGCTTTTGTGAAAATCTGTGTACAGATTTAAAGCAAAGAAACCGGTGTGTGAAACTCAGTAGTCAAACCTCCCGTGCTTTGTGTGACACTGAAGTTACACATTTAAGTTAAGGCCTGCAGTTATAGCTAAAGGCAGGGTCAGACCTTGAACTGGTAACATTGTGTGTGCATGTGTAACTTCAGTGTCACACACATTACGGGAACACAACTGTTTCAATTTTGTTCTCAGGTGTTCACAAAGCATTTCAGTCATTGTGTAACCTCACTGTTCATATCGTTTATGCACAAATTTAATTTTGACATGATTAGTTTTTCTCTACAACAACAAATCTACTAAATTGAACTGTAATTTGTCATGCTGTTGAGTTTTCTCAGGTCTACAAAGGCGGATTTACAACCACAGGCCTTACTTACGCTTATTTAGGCACATGGACCTGGGAACACACACTGTACGTCAGTGTGCTCCCTCCTCATTTGTGTCCTTATCTTATCCTGTCAGAGAAAACGATTGTGACAGAAGGCTGAGTTTAGAGAGCCACAGCAGGAAGAAACGCCTCTGCTGTCATCTGTTTCCAGTTTCAAAGTGCTCTCTTAACATTTTGGAAAATATGTCATTGGAGATTTGCCAATACAGAGATGGCCAGTAAAAAATAGACTTTCCCTTTGTCTAAAAAAAAAAAAAAAATCCCTTTTCAAACCAACGAGTCATGTCCTAATGGAGGAAGAAGATAATTATTCACCTGAGGGAAGTGTTGTCAGATGCTGTCAATTGATATCACAGTGCTCAGTAATGATTACCTCACTGCTAATCTGACAGGAAACTCTGTGCTGCCCCCTGGTGGGAAGAGGAAGCAATTCCTACTGACTCAGCAACATTCAGTAACGTCTTCATTTTCTATTTCTGTTTCAGTTAAGTGGAACCTGAATGATGAAAGCATGCACTTCAAGCTGAACATCATGGAGAATTTCGCCACAGCCTTCGTCTTTATCATAGTCGTGGTCAACGTCTTCATCACAGCCTTTGGTGTCCAGCGGCCCAAGCCGAGTTCTTGATCACTCTACTACGCGACTCTCCATGCCTGCTGATCAACTTAGAAAAGATGGGCCCCCACATTATTTATGCAAATGAACAGGATATTTATTCACTTAAATAAAAAGCATTGGAGGTGCACTTGCCTTTCTGCAATTCAATGTCCCAGGCTTGAGGAGACCCAACATAACCTGAGGATCAGTTGACATCTGTGTGTGTGTGTGTGTGTGTGTGTGTGTGAGTGTGTGTTAGAGTTCCCCTCCTCTCTAACCACGGCTATGGACAAATGTTTGGCCAGTTTTTATTTCATGTGGCAATTCACCAGTTTGTTACTTCCTATCATGCTCAGGTTACGGATGCAAATAAATGATTTGCCTTTACTTATAAAAAAACAAAAACATATCAGGAACAACATACTGTAAGTCAGTCACAACCTTTGTGAATGTTTTCTGAAAGAAAATACATTTTACTGTTATTTTGAAAGTGTGTCAGTATCTGTCAGTCTAAACCTAATGTATGCCTACAGCTTTAGAACAAAAAGAAAAGAACGTTATCATCACAGCATAACCCAAATGACATCCCTAATAGTGAGCGCATCATCAGGAGCTGCTCATGAAGCACTATATAATAGAACAGCTTTTTTATTATGGGGGCAAATGTTTCAATTGTTGACGCGGTTAGAAACCTAAAACAATTATTGAAGTGGACCTTATACGCTTTGTTTTATTTGTTTTAAGTGTTATGCAAAGTCTTGTGTAATGTTTAAACTCATGTATTGGTATGTATTCCTTATTGAAGTATATAGTGTACATGGTTACTTTTAGGCTTTTTTTTATATATATCACTGTTTTAAAGAACCAAATATTTTCAAAGCTTTTACATGATCATGATCTTACATTACACACTGTGACTACTGTTTTAAATAAACTTTATAAATAAAACTACAGAAGTGAGACGATGTGTTTATTTTCCTGTTTATTCTTATCATGCATTTTTGTTTTTTATTGTACAAAGACAAAAGTCTCAGCCCTGCAAATGATGGCACTTTAACTTTAAGGCATTTTTATATGACACTAACATGTCAGGCACTGGACGCAATGAGTAGATAGGCATCCAAAATCAATTATCAATATTTCCTTTTAGAATAATATTACAAAAGAGTTGAGTACACAAATAACAACAAAGCCATGCACTTAAAAAGGTTTCAGGTGTTTCAGGTATTGGCTTCTGACGACCTGAAGTTTACCCACCATAAAGAAAACCACAAAGAAATACAGTTTCAAACAAAGCACCATCATGATAGTTAACGGTATGTTCAGGACCCTTCTCTATGTCATACATTTTAAAGAAATTGTTTACAAACAGCCTGAGAAATACCATCAAATTGTATCTGCCGCTTTGGGGTAAACTAACAAACTTTTTGACTTATCAGCATATAGTCAACACAAAGGCACATTGAGATCAATATTTTATCCATACTACAATAAAATATAGCTGGGTTTGAATTCATAAACATTTGAATGTACTTTATATCTTTCATAAACTGAGTGTACTACTTCTGTGAGACTGAAAAGCGTAAATGTTTCAGTTATCTGTGTATTCTGCAGTGGGATATATGCTGCAGGCCAAAAGGCAAAATCAACATCCTGCCCTACCCAGCGGAAACAAAGACACTGGAAAATATTACGTCATGTTTCTGGTCTCAGAGCACATGGTGAAAACAGCGGTCAGTAAATAGAAAGTTAAGGGATAGTAAGGCATCGTTTAGAGAAACTCAAAGTTATAGAAATTAAAAAATATGGTTATAGATGCCACGAAGTAGGTGGCAGTGCCTTAACCGTATGTGTGTTGATGGCCACGAGGGCCAATTCCATCCTTGTCAAGGGGAGTGCTAACCTTCTCTCCTTTCATACAACACACTCACAACAAGGCAACACGTCTCATTATATACCCTGACTTAGGCAACACGATTTAACTCATGGTGTCATTTCCGGATTGTTATGATAATTAAATATATTAAACACAGCTGTTGCATATTTCATTTAAAACAGATTTAAGGTGTTAACACTTCATTATTACGACTCTTCGTTCGACATTTGTATGTTTTTGGTTTGGGTATTAACTGTACCCATAATGCACTGCGCTGGTAGCGGAGGATATCATTGGCAGAAGCAATCACGTGACTGCAAAGCGCGTCTAAAGTGTTATTATACGGACACGGCTCGATATTACTTCTCGCTGCTCTAACGCTTAATCCCTTTCTTTTGTCTTAACGTGAGCAGCAGAATTTCGGGAAGCTATTGTGAAACCAACACAAGCCAACACGTGTGTGCAGTTTGGTGATTTAGTTCACCTTTGGCCACAAGAGGGCGGTAAAGTTCTACCAAGAGCAAGAGTAAATCTTTGTTTCTGACTCACTTTGGGGAGCACATTAAAGTGTATTTTAGTATGCTTAAAATCAGTGGTAACGATGCACATAAGGAAGTTTAATTCATCACTACCAGAATAAGTGTAATACATTAGTCTCAGCAGCTGAGTTTAAGGAAGCAAATACCAAATGCAGGTTACTGCTTTCTGCATTGATGGCTAATTGTTAAATGGCTGAAAAATGTACTGATGACTTGGAGGCTGTCCTTTATGTAATCCTGAACATTGAACATATAAAGTCAAGAAGGCACATTCAATTGTTAATATTTAGTTATTTAAAATGCCTTATTTTGTCACCAGTGCAGTCAATAATTTTCTTTGTTTAATTGGTTTGCAAAAGCTGTTTTATGCCACATTTATAGGTTGTAGCGAGAACAACTTGCTTAATCAGCTTGTTTATGATTTCACTGTGTTCCTCCCCCGAGTGTGTTCAGTCCCATTAATCCACTTAAATAGGTATCAACATCTGAAGAAATAAGAGCAACGTGCCAAATGCAGCTCTGAATTTACCCCATCTCTCTCATTTTAGATCACAACCAAAAAACTTTATACAACTGTGTACAAAATTAGTATTCAACTCCTGAAAATATATAGTGTGCTGTGCTTTGGTACAAGTAGCATTCATAAAAGCAATACTGCTGAAGCACCTGGTGTGAAGGAGTCCCCTCCTTTACTTCATGAGGCCTTCTTCAGTGTACCATATGAGAACCTCCTGAGCTTTTCTTTTCAAACCCAGAGCAGCCATCCCGAGGGCCCGGCTACCTCCAGTCACTTTAGATTCTACAGAACAAAGACACCATCTTTGTAAAACTGAATTAACAGTGGAGTTATACGTTTAAACGCATGCATGTTAAAGTTGATATATGTTAACTAGCCAATAATAATGACGATATCTGATTATTACAATTGCGATGTCAGGTGATGTTAAAAAAAATGGAAAGCTACTTACCACTGTAGTAGTAGAGTAAAGCCATTCCTGCTGCAGCGCTGAAACAGCCCAGAAAGAAGAGGGGACCTGGAAAGAGGTAAACACATAACAACATAAATGTCATTAATTATCACTCGTCAGCGCTAAATAACTACTGGACACACTTCTAGCCTGGAAAAAGTTTTAATCACACTGACTATTCCCCTTTTGGTGTTTTTGAAAGTCATCACCAAATCATCTACTGATTATTTTATGATCTTGCTGCCTAACATTAAATAATTTATAACCAACATCTCACCTCTGCCGTTCAGAACATATCTCTGTTGGTAGACACGTGGATATGCAAGTGGATCTAAGGAATCTGGAGGATACAGAATACAATGTAGAATTGCTAGAGTACATAACCAAATATGTATAATCCATTGTGTAATATCCAAATGATAAAGAAGTATCTCGTGGGGATCACACATGATATGGAGATGCAGTTTTTGGGGACTAACCTCTGAGGCGGAGCCGTGTGGGCAAGCTGTAGTATACCTCCTCTACATGCAAGTGAAGAGCTCTGTAAAACTCCCTGCATGCTTCCTCTCCTTTCCCCTGCAGGTGTGTCAGGAGCTCCCCCAGTCGAACACTTGTGGGCACGTCCAAGTTTCGGAACTGGATAAAGATCAGAACAGTGATAGTAGGACGTTTTGAATCCCCAAATGGAAATGCTTGCTGACACAGCTTGCCCAGGCCAGGGTGAAGCATCTCCACTTGAATTATTTTGGAAATTATTTCATTTATTCATAAGGAGTTGATTTGTTTTCATGTTGTCATATACTGTAAATGTTCCAATTCATTTGCAGCCACTGTTCAGGGACCTGACCTGAATGTACCAAGACTATCAGGTGCTTAAGAAGAAGAAATGATTTTACATGCAGTGATATTTCATAATTAAGTATATATACACTCAATAAATACAAGTATAATTTTAAATATGATTGTTGAAGTTGTTGACCTTTTAAATGCATTTGTACCATCCTGCAGTATTTTCATCTTCCTCTAGATTATTGTTTTACTTAATTTCAGGGTGAAATAATGCATTTCTTACTCCATTACATTCATCTCACAGCTATAGCTACAAATTACTTTACAGATTAACACTTTGCAAAGTAAATCTACTATGAGTTTATAGAATATGATGCATTATAGATTACATTATAGCACATACAACTACACATTTAAATGAACACACCAGCAGTAATAATAGTCAAGTAATGTATGAGAATATAACATTGACAGGGGTAATTCTGCCGCATGATGAATACTTATATAACGATTTGGAAATGCAACTTTACATTCGATTTCTAACGCATAACTTTAATTTAAAACTGAGTACTTTAACACCGTGGTGACTTCATCTCTTCCACCACTGGCTGCACGTGACCAAGACAGTGAGGCACTTTCTGAATGAGGACTTACTTTGGTGGCCTCCTTGTCTGAGAGGATCTGCGGGTAGATTCTGTTGAGCTGCAGGGTGAGCTTGTCCACCAGCTCTGTGTCCAGTCTGCGGTCAGCTTTGAGGAAGGAGCTGTCCTCGATCAGCTGCTCGTGAAAACTGTCTGCCCGCGTTAACAGAAACACGTTTATAACACTTACTACAGCTTCACCTTCATACACCGTCTGACAGCAGCTAGCTGTTGCATTGAACGGGGACGTCAGTTCGCGGTCGCACATCCACACAGGACACTGAAAAGAAGTTTGACATTATCTCCAGTCTTTCCTCGTAAGGGTGGCGGGAGAGGGCTGAGAGGGCACTCGGGATGTAGCGGAACGACATTTGTTGCAGCACATTTTAAAAAGTAAGCTTCGTTTTAAAGGCAAAAGTGTTGTTTAGAAACTTTTCAGTGACAGGACTTAGACTGAGACGTTACATTGTCATTGGCGCAGCGAGGCAACCGTTAAGGTCGTGAGCGCCGTGGTAATGCTCGTGACTTGAACCTAATGGGAAGATATTCAACCGAAGAACAGAAGTCTAACTACATGGTAAAATACGCGTCATGTTTAATGTTAAAGAAACACACAAACCTCCCATTGTGGAGTCCCGTCTGTCCTTTGTTTGGACACGCCCCCTGACGTAACCTCGTAGGCAGGGCGTGGCGTACGTAAACGTCTTCAAAAAAAACAAAACTTTCCTTTTTACCGGAAATGGAAGTGAATGTAGCAAAACTAACGGTTGAAGCTCATTACATAGTTATGCTTTTTTTGTATTGAAAAATATAAAGTAAGTCTTACACATATTGTGGAAATTCAATGGAACTGGGAGTTCTGTTGAATCTAGGGGTAAGAACATTATATTTACATAGTAATGCAACAATCTGTTTTATAGTAAATCTGATCTATAAGTGGATAAATGTCACATACACAAAACATTTTAATGTTAGGCTAAAAAAAAATATATATATTTTTTTAAACCAGAATTAGATAATTCCATGTATCCTTTAAGACTAAACAAACAAAGTGTATGTACATTATGAATAGCTTACTTTTTTTATATCAGTATATTTGTATATATTCATGTTTGTATGCACAACAATGCACCTTTTATTTAGCTGCAGGCTGCTCTTTATGTTTCAGAAGTAAAGTCATTGCATACACAGGCAATATTACAGCCATCACATGAAAAAGAGCAACAATCTCACTATTGTGAAAGTTAGATTTATTTTTTCACCAGCCATAACTGTTAGCAGAGACAGTAACTCAGTCATGAATTTTGCAAGTGTTTTACCACAAGTTCAGTCTTTACAATATTCTAACCAGCCACCTCCACTCAAACGCCCTTATGAAACAAAAAGGATGAGGACACCCTGTAGTCTGAACACTGTCAAATAAATACAATAGCAGTTATAGTTAAAACAAATAAAAATCAATTAGGACCAAGTATGTGAGCAACAATGTGAAAAATATCTTTACATAGCATAAACATTTTGTAGTTTCTTTTCTTGCCATGTTTGCAAATGGCACTTGTATAAACAAAACACAAAATGGCACTGCAGGCTTGTTGTTTGCAGCTTTTAGGACTCAAAAGGTGTATTAAAACAATTACATTAAAACGTTCCTTCATGAATAAAGTTAATGAATACTATTAACATCTGACCTTAACTTAGAACTCTTTAAATAAGCTTTGCATCATTACTCTTCTTCAGTCGTAACAGGCATACTTGAATTTGAAACAGCTGTGCCATGTCTACAAAGGAGGAGCCCTATTACACAAAATGTAGTAAGACCCTGAAACTGAAGCTCCATATTTGCAGGATCATATAGTGAACATAGTATATTGCATTATTTATTTTAATGATCTAAACAGGAGAAATGGTTATCAATAATCTTGATAACCTTAAAAAGTGTTTCTATGGGCTGTCAGAAACACACCCATACATTTAAGGCCAAAAGGAAAACAACTAAGGCAGAAAAGTGTATTTGTCTCTTTTGTTGGATTTCAATCAGTGAGTTGAAAGTTCTGGCTTTAAAAGATTTACCACATAATCTCTGGATGCGTTGCTTTGAAATAAATAGGGATAAAAATATGTTGAATCACTTGAAAATGTCACCAAGAATCTGGTAGATAAACATGCACATCCGGTAAAATTATATAATACTTGAAACAATTAGTATGATTTTTTTTTTTTTTTTTTTTAGAAAGAAAAGAGAAATCACCTAAGAGCAAATAAGTAAAACAAAAAGTGCACAGTCATGGTAACACAGGCAATGAGAAATCAGCGAAACGCCCATCCTGATTCTTCCTCTGGTTCAATATTAGTGGTGCATATTGTTGGAAGACTGAAGGACTGTAGTGGGCAGCTGAAGGAACGAGTCACTCTTTCTGAATGTTCGACAGAATTTTATACTTGTTTTGGCACTCTAAAACAAGGCCCATGGCAAATACTGTTGGATATGTCCTTGTGTTAGCGACAACATGATTTGGACCATGATTAGAGAGTGAAGGAACCAGGTGACTGTCACAGACCCTGACGGACCTCCTTAAGGACACTTGATAGATTTACTGCAAATGGAAAGAAAAAAACAGAAGAAAATCACATTATATTGATTGTTGGTTGATTGTTGAAATTTCAATTTCCAATGAATTACTGAGATGAAGTTTAGGGTAGCAGTTAGCAAAGATGGAAGCAGGAGACTTGGGTGAGGCATGCAGGCTTCAGTAATGACTCACTGATACTACAGGGAATGTTTTAGTGATCTCAAGACAGTTTTCATTCAAATAGTTTAGATATTTTATATCAATCTTGTATGCCAACATAAACCTTTAAAATTCAGAATTTATTTGATACAATAAGTATAGAATAGTGTCCTATGTGTCATAGAAAAACATCATCATTAAAGTAAAAACTGAACATATTAATGCAGAGAGTTTTAGTTTTTTGGTTTGTCCTTGGTATTCAGTCTACATGAAATTCACAGGAGTACCATCATTTTTTTTATTTTTAATTGTTTATCTAACAAGATGTTTTGGAACAGTGAGATAATCAGAAAGTTGTATTATGAACTGAGATTATATATAAATGAATGTTTCTAGAGAATTAAGGAGGTAGATAAATGGTAACAATAAAATCAAATGGTATGAAAATTGTATAGTAAAACCTCCTGTGGCCAACTCTTCAGAAACGGTTTTCAGGCTAGAATTTCTCATGTTTCATGTTTTGTTGATTAGGTGTAGCATCATCCTCCCTCAAAACAACTCACAGAACTCAAACTTGGATGAACGCTTGGTACTTTCCATGACAAATTATACCTGCTTATACTTATCACAGCGGATTTGGAAAGGGATGCAGCCTGGAAGCTAATTCAGTTGAATTAAAATTAGCACGCAGGTTTTCAGTTTCAAGTTGTTCTCAGGCCAAATAATGATATAAATATCACACTGAAAATAAGACTTATACTTCACGCTCGGGAGATTTTTTGCCTTCCTTGTTGCAAAGGGAATATATTCTGTATTTTAATTACACCATGAAAACATGAACTATTAAAACTCATAATAGAATTGTTTTTATGCAAATAAATGACCAAGAGTAGTACAAAAGAGAGGACTGGCTCCACTAAACCAGTCATGTGAACAGTACAAAAGTATTGAGTAGTAATAATACTAGTATGCCATATATTGTGTTAGAGGTATGATGGCTCCAAAAACAGACAGCTTAGTGTTAGAAAAAAAGGAGAGTCAGCAAAGCCTGAGAGAAATACATATCTTGCAAAAATATAGATCTAGAAGTTTAAAAAGGCAACGTTAAGCCTTGCAGAGGAGCCCAGGGCCTCCGCTGATGCTTTGTGACTCAGAGTTGGTTCTGCAGCACAGCTTCTGACTTACATGATGGCTGGAAGAGGCTCCCTTGGCCTTTGTTTTGCTCTTGCCTCCCACCGCTGTGGCACTGTTGCGGCGCGCCTGTTCGTGGTCAAACTCCAAGTCCTCCAGGCGCTGGGTTAAGGCCAGTTTCTGCTGGATGGCCATACGTAACAAAGAATTCAGAGTCTTCTTCTCATCCTCGGCAGCACTCAGCTGCCTCTGCATGTCATCCAGCTGGATCACATACTCATCACACCTAAGGGGAAGGGAGGGGTGAGGTGGAGACGAGAGAAAGAGACGAGAAAAGGAAGAAACAAGAGATAAACATTATTTCCAGCAGGTGGAGCAATTTGCAAAACTGCTGCTGCGGTCACATGTTTTCTCCATTCCCCAGACAGCAATTTCCAGATGGGAGGATGAGGTCTCTGCTAGCTCATTCACACAAGTATTACATCAGACTGTTCCCACAATGCTTTGTGTCTCTCTCACAAAACAGACACGCTCGCATGAAATAAGTGTTAAGAATAAGCACTAAAGCTATGTGTTTCTCTTTTCATTATTAGGAAAAGATGCTTAAAAAGAGGCAGAATTAGCAGGATAAACAGAAATGCAATTGCTCTTTTGGTATTTGTCATGTTTCCTGTGACAGATACAGTAAAATAGTTGTCATGCATTATGGTGCGAGCCCTGGACCACTTGATTGTTCATTTCATGCGCGTCAGGAATTAAATGTCAACCAGTGATTATATATAACCATACCTTGTAGCAAACATGGCTCGAAGAGAGGAGAACGTCGCAGCATCCTCTTTCAGAGCCTTGAGTTCATTGCGGAGCTTCATTATTGTCTCAGTCACCATGGCCTTCTCGCTTTCATACTTGCTCTTCAGGTTGGCCAGAGCAACCTCAGCCGTCTGAAAAGGAATAAGATCTTATATAAGTATTCATTCATTATTCATTTATTGCACTTTGGTAAAGTCGAAACTCAGTGGCTATTTTAAGACTATTATCTCTTACTGTTGTACTCGTCAGTTTGAGAAACAATGAACATCCTTCCTCTGAGAAGCATACACAGCAGCAGGCAAGCAGGCATACATAGAGTACATACAGACATACATACAGTACATACATACAGGCATACATAGAGTACATACAGTACATACAGGGGCCCAATAGCCCACAAATACAGACACACTGTGTGTGTCCTTCTGACCTGTTTGTTGGCCTTGAGCACAGCTCTGAGAGTGGCGATCTGTTCCCTTTTGGTGCTAAGCAGGGACTTCAGTTTGAGGATCTCTCCTATGCAAGCCTCCTTGTCCTTGTCTGCCACTGTGCTCAGCTCCAGATTTGCAAGTCTCTGACGTGACAGCTCAGTGGTGCGGTCCACGGCCTGCTGCAGGTGGAGGATCTGGTCCCTGATGATGGCTACGAGGTTATAGACGTTCATGGGTTCTGGTCTATGCTCTAGGGCTGGCATAACTGTGGTGGTGCTGGAGTTTCCAGGTTCAGTCTCAGTGATCAGCCCATTAGTGAGAAGTATGGACTGGTGCTCCTTCCCTTCTTGACCTCTTCTTACTATGGCCTTGCCTTCTTTGTAGTAGTCGAGCATGACACGGTTAGGGGTCTCATTGTTGCACATACACACATGGTTGTAGAGATTGGCCAGCTCTTCACTGAAAGTTATGAGCTCATCCTGCGCCACATTAAGGCTGCCAAGTGACTCTCCTGCTGCCTCGCTGACCAGACGGAGCTCCTTCTCCAGACGAGCCATCTCGGTTTGATCTGCTTGGCTAATCTTCTCCAGGGATGCCAACTTTGACCTCAACTCATGGACGTCGCTATCCAGCCGCGCTCTCTCTTCCTCATACTGCGTTCGACACTCCTCGTACTTTGACCTCAAAGTCTTCAGCTCCTGCCTCAACTCCCCAGCTTCAGATACCGCCACTGTGTATTTACACTGCAGAATCTCAGGTCCATTGATGTCCAGTTCGTAGTAGTCTCCGTCATCATGGCTGTCCCTGTCTTTTTCACTGTCGAGGGCAGACTGGCGCTCCTTACTGGCCTGAAGTTTCCTCATTGCAGTGAGGTTCTCGGTCAGTCTGTTGACCGTTTCCTTTTGCTCTGACACGGTCCCATAGGCCTGTTCCAGGAGCTTCTGGTTCTCCTGGAGAGAGTTGATCAGGGCCCCTTTCTCACGCTCAACCTAAACATAAAAAAAAAAAAAAAAAAAGGCATTTTCAGTCAGCACCGAATCAAAAATAAATAAATAGAATAAGCAACAGTACTTTGGCCAGTAGTAGAAAGCGCACGTTGTATCTTTTCTCCCCATGCCCCCTGTAGTCTAAGCCAGTGCAGTTTCTGTCTTCAAATTCAACAAAAATGTATTTCAGAAAATCCTCCCCATAAAATCTCCACATTTAATTAATGTAAAAATGCATTTGCAACTGATAAGGCCATAAATGATCAATAACCATGTATTTAAACTGTGAGCAACACTTGATGAGGACAGTCCAAGATCTGACTATGTCTACTGTATATAGTAATCTCTAACAAATCAGAGGTTTTTGCTGTTTTGACACTTTTGACTAAATTAAATAATTACAAAACCCTAAATCCGACAATCACTGTAGCCATCTATCAAATAAAATGTGGTACGGTGAAAAGAATATTTGAGGCACTGCATCGAAGCTTAATCAACAGTCGTTACAAGACGTCCGTCATAAATGGAGAAGTTGTTGTATTACAGATATAATGTCCAACAGAATCAGGTGCTCAAGTGTCATTCTGGGCTTTCAGAGAGCAGAGAGAGTAAACCACAGGCCAGACGAATCTACTCAGAACAACGATCAAAAGATGTGCCCAAGAATACTTAGTTAGCACAATAAACGATTTCTGTGCACGTACATACTGTGGGACATACAGATACGTTTTGATCTACTTTTGAGTGAATGTGTTGAAAATATGGGTTCAGGCAATACACTGCAGTTAATCAGCAAGTAATGGAGCATTTCAAGGACTTCATACCTGCATAAGCTGTTGCTTAAGTTTCTGGATCTCAGAGATGTTGAGCTCAGTCAGCAGGTCGTCCACCAGGCTGGGGGCCGGCTTGAAAGCCTCTCCTCTCTTGTTCGCAGCGGCTCTGTTGTCGTCATCACCTTCACCGGTCTTGGCCAAGCCGTTTTCAAAGCCTCTGATTAGGTCATCGTTGTCGGGCTCGGTGATGGTGGATGGATCATCGTGGAGTTTTAGGTTGTCGATGGAGATGTTGAAAGAACTGTTGTACAAAGAGCCGCCGATGGTCATGTAGTGGGAGAGCTCCTTGCGAAGAGTGGACTTCTGCTCACGCTCCGTTTTAATCGTTTCTAAGGCCTCCGTCAGCTGTCGCTCGGCGATTTCTCTCAGACGCATGGCTTCCTCCAGCTGGCTGTGTAGGCACTGGGAGTCCTCCTCCAGACGGCGGATCTCATGCTTAAGACCTTCAAATTCAACCTTAGCAGATGGTCAAAAATATAAATTAAACTGTTAATAACTTCACTCAATTGATTTGTGTCCGCTTTAGTTTCTTTATTACACCAAAGTGCCTCATATTGTCCAAAATTACCATAAAAAATAAGGTCACGCGAGCATAAAACAAAACCATAAATGTAAAACTTGGGAAGGCGACAGGTCTTTAATGTCCTGCCTCGTCACTTCCTTACATGACACAGTGACTATGTGCTTCATGATAGAACAAAAAAAAAAAAACCAATAATGTGTGCAGTTTGATTCATAGGAATGTGTTTAAACCCAGTTTAAGATGTGCAACAATGTGAGCATCATGATCCATCTTCTTAGTCTCACCTGGTTCTGTCTCAGCACAGAGACTTGTTTCTGAAGAGAGATGTTCTCGTCCTCCAGCTCGCTGTAGTCCTGCAGCATACGAGCCTCCCGCACCTTGTACTCTCTCATGTCATCACGCAGCTGCCCTCGCTGCAGCTCTGCCAGCTCGGAATTCTGCACACAGGAGGAGAGGGGAAAGAGATGACGTGATGTTATGGTGAGTCCATGACAATGAACTCCATCTATCTAACTATCTTTAATTGAATGAACAAAAATCACCCTGGCAGTTCAAAGTACATCCTTGCAACCGTCTGGTCAAGTGAAATGAATATGAGCATGTCAGCATGTTTCACATACCACAGGAGCAAGACTTTGGCAGGCGACTGCAATGACAGAAGGAGGACATGGTCCATTTACCAATGCATCTACAGAGAGCCCTGGCAGAGGACATCCTTTGTGTCACTCACAGTGGACCATTACATCATCTTTCCTGCTGGTTTCACGGCAATGCTGAACGGACCCTCCCCCACTACAAGCACAAACTTCAACTCTCTCACAACTCACCCTGACAACTGGTGGTGGTCTTGTCTCCATGTCAGTCTTAATGTCAACTAGCATCACTAACCTTATCTTTCATACTATTTCAATTGTAGCCAACTACATTATAGGACAGATGCCATTTCAAACACTATTTCAAAGTTAGTGGCTCCCATTTACAGCTAGGAGAAAAACTGATCCAGATTTTTTAGCACAAAAAAAATGCTGATTTAGGAAAAACATTTCCAGTTTTACAACACAAAAGTGTAGCATAAGAACTCATAACAAACCACAGACAGTAATGGTGCATATGTGTCAATAACGACCAGGGAGCAATTTCAGGTTACCATATTAGAAATACACAAAAGAAAGATCTACTCCGTGAGGTCCAGTTTACATAGATACATACTGACTTCATCAAGGGAATTTAAGATTGAGACTTATTTTATATTCTTTATAAATTAGGATCAGCCTAATTGACATAACATTTGATTAAAACAAGCACAATACTAATATTGTAAATCCGATTTTTAATACATGTATGATTAAACAACCTCTCACCTCTTTTATCTCCAGGGCAATGGACGACAGGCGATCATTTTCAGCTTGTACGCTGGTGAGGGACGCTTTGGCCTGTCGGAGCTCATTCTGCAACTCTAGGACCTTCTGCTGGTAGAGAGCGTCCTTACTGGCAGACTCCAGGATCAGTGACTCTTCCCTGCTTTCCCCATCTGCTGCCACCTTCCTGTGGGCTGAGTAAGCTTGTCCAAAGGCCTGGGGACCGAGAGAAAGAATAAACATCAGGGAATAACCACTTTGATCAACGTTTAATAGCTAACCTCCTTTAAAGACGAGCACACAAAACCACAAATAGCGAGAATATCCACTGGCGACAGATAAGGGTTACCCAAACAGTGTTCATTAAAAAAGGCAGTGATAAATTCACTGGATCTATTGCTAGCCGTCCAGTGTGTTCGCCTATTGTGTTACAGAAGGCTATTCACTCACAAGAACTGTGTCACCCTGCTGCTACATTTTTGGTTTTAAATGTCACGATGTTCATATTACACATTGACGGAGCATGAAAAGAGATTATTGTAAGCACTGATTACAGTTGAACTGTATGAATTTGGATTTGCCATGCTCACAAACTGGAAGGAAGCTGTCATATCATCCACAATCCTCTCATTTAGTTTGCTCGGCCTTGGTCAACCAACTTTAAATTTACAGTCAAATGTTGAAAATATCATGTGCCACATACATTTATGCCTGTTTCGCCACTGCATTTTTCTGCATAAAATAATTACAATAATAACTACAAATTACTGTACAATTTAATTAAACTTCAACAAAAAAAACACTACCATGACTACAGCACTCAATCACAAGCTTTGAATCACCTCCAACAAGCTCTGCCAATTCAAATCTTCCCAAACCTGACCTTAACTTTTACCCAAAATGTACCATTTGATGTGCGGCGCTTGTTTGGAATATTACGAGTTAGCACTTCCTTACATGTCAATCCAGCGCAAAACACATTTTTATTCTTACTAAACTTAATCACATCTTATGATCATCAGTGAGCTCTTTAAACGATACAGTTTTTCAAATAAAAAAAGTAAGAAATGGTCAGATAATGTTTTGCAATTGATCTGAAAAGCTGCTGCATTTTTGGCATATTAAGTCCCTTGGGATCACAATAACCACAAAGAATCTCCACAAGATGCTGAGGGAACTGGAGACATCAAAAAGCACTTACTCTCTGGTCAAAATAAAGGCCTCTCCATAGCATCGATGCCGGGTCTAATGGAGGTGACCACTAGTGGGGTCGGGAATGCACTAATGGCTGGATACCAACAAAAGTGTACAGGCTCAAGTTAACAGCAGTGACAGAGTCAGAACACTATGAACAGGGGGATGTCAGATTCACACAACCATCGGACTTTTAGACACCGAGCCAAACTGGGGACGTAACAACTACTGTAGCTCTCCATCCCACCAGCTTGTAACCACAGCTTTTCTTTCTCAACAGCTTTCAGTCAGAACACTGACGTGCGTGACAAGCGGTGGTCAGTCGTAATGTGGATCGATGTGGCCTCAAGCACAGTGGGTGCTGATGGATGACTCCTCTCCTACATCAGTTACATTCTCTGCTAAAGGGAGAAGTAACAGAATCATGAGATACCAAGACAATGACTCACTTAGTGACTGGACTGTGATCTATGCCATGAATAATGTTATGTGGACAGAAATCCCCATCAACACACAACTGAGAATAAGTCTTTCAAATCCAGTGACAAGTGAGTTTTAGGTAGAAAAGAGCTGGAACAATTAATCAATCGAGCTGTAAATGCCCATTTTCTGGTCGAAGCTTCTCGGTGTGAATATTTGATGCTTTTCTTTGTCCTATGACAAAAAACTGATTATATTCAAGGTTTTGACTGACTCATGTCATAAAACATGAGCGATCTCAATACATGACCTTGGCTGTGAGAAATTCGAAAACAGGCATTTTTCACTATTTTGAGACATTTTATAGACCAAACGTTTATCATAAATAATAAAAAGGCAATAAATAAAATACATATTAATTGATAATAAAAAACAATCACCAGCTGTAGCTAAGTAATTGGACAGATAAGTAAGAGACAGACTTCTATCTGAACCTATCTTGTTCACTATTCATGCAGTTATCTGTAAATATAATGCATTTGTGGCTTTCTGGCTACCAGAGAAACACCGCACAATAAAATATCCCAATACACTAAATTATTAAGAGTTAGTAATCGATAAGTGGTGTCCACAACTGCTGAATGTTGAAGCCAATGTGGAAGTGCCTTAGGATACAGTTCCTCTAAAGGGTTGCTAAACAAGACTATACAAGACTGACTAGACTGAACAGGGAAAACCCCAACTTCTCTCTTGAAATACAGTCATAATTTCCTACAATTTAGGACCTCAGTAGCAAATGTCCTTTCTTATGTCTCTCGTTGTGGGAATTCAAAAAATTCATTGGTTTATTAAGAAGATAATACTATGCGTGTGTGTCGTGTTTGCTTGACTGACAGGTGTCTGAATGTGCCCCTTACATTCAGCTGTGGTTGTTGCTGCTTTTCCCATCACAACTCAGGTTCCTTATTCTTTCATTTTGAGATTTTTGGCTTCAATAGCTGTCAGACACGGAAGCAAATTGTAAACCCGAAATTCAAATCCTCCCTTCAGAAATCAAAAGGGGTGACGTGAGAGACTACCATGTTCATGCTAAGAGAAAAACGGTGTTGGAGTCACACTGGATGTCAGAGATTTGACGACAGCATGGCTTAAAGTCATAACATTTTAATGTTGAAATGAGTTGAGTAAAACCAGTCTCCAGCACCTGGATATAGTGATGATGAACGATGAAAACCTCCTTGCCATGTGAACCAGTGTCTCTCCAAAGAGCAAGATGAATAATTGACAGGACATCGGGGTAAGTGTTATAAAAATACCATGGAAGGGATATTTTCATTTTCAACATTCCCTTTTAACCAAACTGCAGTAACTGCTGTTACTTTAAACCCAATAAACTAACAGCAGGTTGGCCACATAGGCATCTAAATGTGACATACTGCTGCAGCTGCAGACGTCAGGTTTGAAGGCCTCAACCTTACTTACATACCAAGAGCAAGTATGGGCAAGTAACCAAAAAGTATGTTATGTTGACTGTTATCCTTCAACTTGAAGAAAACAGTCAACCACACGACTATTGGTCCCCACAGGACATTCTGAGACTTCAGATACACATCCGAGAGACTTACAGCTCGTTCATTTACACTTAGTGGCACTTTGTGGTTTTAGGAGGCATGAGCTGAAGTTATGGTTGAACTTTAAAGGGAACCAGGGCCATGATTGATATCTTCATTTACACCGCTTGTGATGGTTCAGGTTACACTCTGTGCTTCTCACCGGCCGTTGCTGACTGTTATAGCGGATATTCGCTCGGTGAACTGCCGTGTGTTCAAATACCGATACAACTCGTAGGTTAACGTTACACTACCCTCAGTTATTAAAGTGTGCTGCTGCGTGGCTATGACCTCACGTTACCTCCTTCAGCTGATCCAGCTCATGTCGGACCGTCTCGTATTCTGTCTCCAACTCATCAAATCGCTGCTTGAGCTGCTGTTTCTCCTCCAGCACCGCCAGCCCATACTCCGCCGCCTGGATCTTCTCATGGGTCGTCTCGCGGAGCTCCCGGGAAAGACGCTCGACCTCGACTCGAAGCCACTGCGGCCCGGCCTCTGTCACCAGTACCGCTTCGGGATATTCCTGCTCCTCCATAGACATCTTGGTAAGCCGCCGACTCACAACTGTAACGGGACCCAGCCCTGGCTAGCAGGAGCAGAGCAGAAAACCACCAAGACCACAAATCACTGCCGTCTTTGTTTGAGCCGCATTGTTGGGACTTAAATGGCGTTAAGTTCCCGTTGCCGTTTCCCGCCGCAGACTTCAACGATGCTCAACCTCGACGATACTTTTGTCATTGTCGAGGAGTTTCTTCAGCCTCTTAGTGAAGCTGACAGAGGAAACTTCAGTTGAGATCATCGATTGGGGAAAAAAAAGCTACCCCTGCACGACATTCAAATCGGTAGGAATGGGAAGGGAAATGTAGTTTTAAGTGTGTTGCCAGTATGTCAACGTATACGTACTGCAGCTGCCATATTGACTTCAAGTACCAGAATGCATTGTAAGGCCTTGGACGTGTTCTGGTAACTTACTGAAGATTTCAATACAGCACTGCTATCTACAGACTTTATAATGTAACTACAACTATACCCACGAGCCATATAGGCCTGATGTATTTTTATAATGAATTATCTGTGGAATATTTTCTGATTAACTGATTAATGGTGTAATCTATGAATTGTCAAGAAAATGCCCATCACAAGCTCTTAGAGCCGAGATGTCTGTTTTGTCTGACAAACAGACATGAACCTAAAAAATATTACATTTGAAATTATATAAAGTCCTCAGATATAAAATCCAGCTCGAACCATCAAATATGTGGCACTTTTGCTTAATTACAACATAATACATTATAACAATATATATAAAAAAGTTATAAATGTTATTTTCTTTGTTGACATCAGTAGCATCTGTAAACATTGCAGATATTACTTATGTAAAGCCAAATGCCAAAGAAAAATGCAGATTTTTCATCTAGATATCAAGCCCTTCCATTAGATACATTAAACCATTGTCATTTAGCCTCAACACACCCTGTAGACTACTTTTAAGAATCACCAAGACAGACTGTAATGACATTAAAACATATTAATATGAATGTGAAAGTAAAACATTCTTATCTGGGGCTTTCCTTCAGTCTGTGGCCATTATAAAACAGAGTGGTTTAACCGGCTACAGGAAGTTTTCTTCTTGGTGTTGTTGCCAAACCTGCCTGGAGAATTCACCTGCAGGCAATGTTCCCTCTAATTTTTCATGTGTCAGAGCAAACACACAAACTCGGTGAGCAGTCCCTTGGACCACTGTGAGCAACATCAGACATGTGCACTGTGGTCACGCCAGCATCGCATCCATCAAAGTTACACGGTTTATAAAAAGAATCAAATTACAGCATTTACATTTCTGTTAGAATACTTTTAATTAAGTGCTTTATCCCACTTACAATGAAAATGTAACTTGACTTGTGTAGTATGTTAACGCTATTGGAAGTATAAATATTTAATTTTAGCTATGGCAAAACATGCCCACCAAACGAAGGCAACTGTAAACTCCAGTTTTGAAAACACACTTAACATTTTTATTATAAAGCTTAGACTTGTATTATAAGTATGAGCCAGTGTGTGAAGCTCCTGCTGTGCACAGGTTGAGAGTCCTGCAACTCTGTCTGCAAAATACAGCATATAATGACATAATTATTTGCATTTCTACTAGTCATACACTAGGGCCAGTATTTAATGATCAATATCCATGAATGAAAATTGTAAATAAATAATACTCGATTAACACAAATCTGATTGAGGACATAGATTTCCCCTTATTTTTCCTGAGTGTCCTTCTCACTTCTCAAATGGTTTCACACTTTGTCCCAGTTTAAACCCCTACCTGCTTCTTTCACAATGGCTGAGAAAGTCCTTCTTCTGGGGTCAGGGTGGGGCTCCTGCTCTGGAAGAATTGAGACATGTTCCCCTTTTAGTGAAAAACATTTTTTCACATTAAAACTTTCACATTTTGTACAATGACACGTGTGCTGTAGCACAAGCATGTGATACTATAAAATTTCATTAACTCTGTAAAATATATAATTAAAAAGTTTTTATTAACATTTCTACTACTCATGGTAATAGCATTTAATGATTGTTAGCCATTATAGATGAAATGTGGGTGGTGGAGAATGGCCTCATACTTCTTTGTCAGTGTGGCAATGTCTGCTGCTCCATAATCAAAACTGATGTCTGAGCTCAATGCCTCAATGTCAAATGCTGACCACTCCTTTAATTCATCCTCTGGAAAACGAATGAAACAAGTAATCTCACTGGTATTTCTATCATCAGCTGATGAGGCCCTCGTAGCCTCTTTGACACGGTCACTCCAGTTAACATCCTTTTCCTCTGTCAAGTATTGGGAACGCAGCTTCTCAATCTTTGCTCTGGCAAAGCAGTGCCCTTCCATCACAGTCAGGTTGCGTCTTTGAAAAGAAAGACACAGGTGTGCTAGCTCGTCCAAAACATCTCCCAGAGCAGTGACAGTAACCTTGAACTTTAAATCTGTCAGCTTTTTGTAACAGTACTTTGCCACTGGATCTCTGTTATCATTGGTTTCTCTCTTGCAGTATTCTTCCAGCACAGTGTAGTTCCTCAGAACAGCATTCACAGCTTGGTCCAGAGAACGACAGTGTATCCTCATCAAGAATCTTTGCTAGGTCTTCCAATTTTCCCCTCTTTACTGTGGATCTCGAGAAAGTGGAATAAACCGTTCTAAGAAAAGTTTCCACATCACGCATCAAAGGTATATCTTTCCACGCATCATCAATGCCCAAGTCCTCTCTATGGGCCACACAGGTGTGGTATTTGCCGCTTTAATAAAGCTGCAACTCCGCTGTGCTTTCCTAGCATTACTGAGGCACCATCAGAGGTCAGCATCACCATTCTCTGCATGTCTAATTCATGCTTGGTGTAAAACTGAGTTATTGCCTGCACAATATCCTGAGCGGTGCATGCTGTCAGCTGGATGATGCCGCCAAATACAGTTTTATGGATCACGTTATTTTCCTCCCTGTATTTAATATACAGGACTAGCATTTTGTGCACTGTTATGTCTGTGCTCTCATCTACGATCAGGGTGTGCCAGGGTGCATTTTTAACTTTACACATCGTCTCATTCTGCAAATATTTGATTGATTGAATTCACAAACTCAAAGGCATCATTTTTGCTTCGCCAGCTTTCTGGTATACTCACACACTTTGCCATGTGATTGTGAATTTGTTGAACCGACAGCATAGAAGCATTCATGTTGATGGCCAGTAGAATATTGTCGATGAGAACTTTAACTTGCTCGTGGTTGGATTTCTTTACGAGTGACAGCTCGTTCCTCTTCTCGGTCTTTGGCGCTCTCCCCCAGCAACGTTGGGGGAAAGCCAACCGCTTTCAAATGGCTTTTGTGCTGAATGTGTCGTTTGAGGTAGTCAAGCTTCCATTCTGTCCACATTTTTCCCTCCGAAAACTCGCTTGCTATTTTGGCTTCGCAACATATTTTGCAGAGTAGTCCTTTCTCGCTCGAAAAAGAAAACATTTCTGCCAGTTTCACAGTTTTTTCTTCTGTTTGGACATATTCTGACAGCCATTCCATCTTAAAAGAACCACATTTCTTTTTTACTTTGGCATGGTGAGGGGATGTGCCGCTGCCCGTTCGTTTCGCCATTATTAGAAAGGGTCGACATAAGCAGAACTTAGCATCATTAGCGTGTCTTCCATCCACATCGGCTACACCGCTTTGGTAGCTAAAACACCGGTGGCTGCACGTAAGAACCAGGGTTGCCAGATTTCGCGAGACAAATAAGCAACCAGACCTTATAAAACAAGCGACCACGGTCAGGTTGTCGACGGGAGGGCCAAAGCATGAATGAAAAGATAGGGTTTTGTAATTTTTTTAACTTTTCATTCAATAAATGCGTTTTTTTTTTATTTTCAGTTCAGTCTGGAGTTTTATTTTGTGCGCAGTGTAGATTTTCTGTGCGCGGAGACCGTGTCAGCAGTGCGCAATTGCGCAGGCGCGCAGCTTAGAGGGAACAGTGCCTGCAGCTGAACATAAATGGTGTGGATACCTGTGTTTCTGGCTCTGTGGTAATGTAAATCCTTTCTCTCACTATATATACTCACCATATATACTATATTATATTACTATATATTCTCTCTGCTGCACTCTCTCTCTCCTGCTTTTCATCTCTTTCTTCTGCTTCCCTTTCACTTTCTGTCTCTAGCAACAGCCTACTTTATCTATCAAGCTATTTGTGTTGTGTTGTCTCTACCAAGATATCATGATAATGTTTCTTTTTCAGGAATATGGATGAAGACTTTTACCAACACTGTATGTACACTATGGTTGTGGCACACAACAAAATGAATCCATCTTTATCTAGAAAATATTTCTTAATTGTAATCTATTCTTCTGAACATTTTAGACAAATATTACCATTTTTATTCAATCTGCTTTGGTCTGGGATGTGGAACAGCAGTCTATAGTCCCTTCCGTTGTAAGTAGACATACAGTATCATTCAATTCTAAAATAATAAATCATTTAGATGTCATTGGGACAATAAATGATCTAATTTATCAATAAACCTACCTATTTTTGTTTGGTATATTTCAAGTTTATAAAATGTCCTGTTTATGAATGTTTGTGTTGCATTTCCAGCGCTCAGCATTCCATTAGTTCTTGGTGTGTTTGTCTCCATAGTGTTCGAGGTTGTGGGCATAATATCTGGTAAGCTAAACTTTGTTTGGAAAAACACATCAGTTATTGCTGTCCTATTTTTTACCAGAAGGTGTTCCTTTTAAATGCTACATATGTTATTTTAGATTACCCCCTAATCCCCTTTATGTTTTGTTCGGCAATAATGACGATACCAAAGTAAATTTTTTTTTATGTTTCCTGTCAGATATTCCAGCCCATACTAGGAGATGTGAAGGCCCTCCCTTTGACAAAAGAGGTACGCAAGCTTAATACATAATTCGGTTATGATTTGTACCAGCAATGTATTGGTAATTTACAGCAGATTAATAATAACAATGAAATATATATTGATCACTAACACATATTTTGAAATGTTTTTTCAATAATTGATTCATTAATATCTAATAGTCTATATATGATTTGTAGCTGATTGATAGTGTTATATTAATTTTTCAAATTTTTGAACCATGAACATTCAGATCTGTTCTTTATAAAAAAAAAAATTAAAAACTAGCATTACCTTCTAACACTCTCTCTCTGTCTCTCTCTCTCTCTCTCTCTCTCTCTCTCTCTCTCTCTCTCTCTCT
>CALSBV010011423.1:12495241-12552733 GCA_943590825.1 Bovichtus diacanthus
TCTCTCTCTCTCTCTCTCTCTCTCTCTCTCTCTCTCTCTCTCTCTCTCTCTCTCTCTCTCTCTCTTTAGATGCTTACTGGGGATTTGGTTTTGCATTGTTCGTGGCCATCCTGAACCTCAACTCATATCATGGTAAAGCCACATGATTTCACAGCATGTGATATATCCAGACATCTTGGGAAAATACAATTACTGTGGTTACCTGTTGTGCTTTTTTCCAGTCTACACACTGTCTTATGGATGTGGAGTCATGGTGTTTGCTCTTAGAGGATCAAAACGGAAATACAGCTATCTCAGGTAAGGCGGCTTATAAAAGCTTATTTTAATTTTGCACTTTGCTCCGATAGATTGGCAGCCTTTATAGCATTATCACAGTTTGAATACAGCATTGTAAATTGAAGGTTGATATGATATGGTATTTGTATGATCTTTGAACAGGAAGCTGAGAAGGAGATGGCGCCCTGGGTAAAAGGTCTTTTTATGTGGTTCCGACAAGGTCAAAGAGCAGAGTTGTGTTTGATGAATGAACTGAAGAGTCACAGATGTTGAATCCTACCAGGAAGTCATGCATGTCTCCACAGAAACAAGCACACAATTATAGTCCTGTCAGACAATTTTATGATCAGATCTTTAGTTAGCCATTTGTGATGTACGGCAAAGAAATCATTTATTTATGAAGCAAGTGATGCAGATGTAAGAATGTACTAATTGTATTATATGTATGTTGTCATTAATCATGATTTTTTATTTATTTTTGGTAATTAAATTATACACTGTTTAAAGTAAAAGTTCAAGTATAGATGCATGTGTATGTACACTGCTTGAACTACACACTTACACAAATAGACTTCTAGGGAAAAAGAACAAACCATTGGAAACACTCAAAGTCAAATGCAGAGGGCTTTATTACATGACAGTAAGGTACATACAAAATTTCAAGTAACAAAGAAATTGTTTGTTCTTGGGATAACAAGTCAGATGTAACTCTAGCTTCATAGTCACAGATAGCCACATTCTCCTTCAGCCCTCCACCTTATGTAAAAAAAGATGGTGTCACTGAGCACATAATGATTATTGTCACACTGCTGGTACGGTCCAGTTGTACAGCTAGCACAAATGAACATTGAGGTGTGTAGGTTGATGGTAGCTTTAAAATCAATTACAAATAAAATACAGTGCTGAAGAGAATTTATACAACTTTTGAAACCAAAAAAGTTAAAAATATCTGAGGATGTGATTTGTGTTTTCGAGTGACTGCTCTTTATGACCTACCTACATTTGTTTGATTTTTTTTTTCTCCACTACTTTCTACAAACAAAAACTCAGTCAGCTTATTTCTGACACTATTGTCATGTTAAACTACTATGCCCCACCCAAGAGCTACATCAGAACAATATAAAAACATTTCCAGTTGAAGGTAATCAAAGAGCAATTAAAAAACACATCAGAGCATCACATAGTACTCATATTGAAACATGTTATAATGTATTGTTTTGTATGGTGAGTCAGTTATGAACACATTTTGATAAGTGATGGTTTAATGACAATGCTGAGTTTAGCCTGAGGATGCATGTTTGAATGTGTGTTTCTCTGCTCTTCTGCGTGATGTGATGGATGTATGAAAGACAGAAAGGTAAAGGTGGCACTACTTCAAAGTGTACGGCACAAAATCACATTACTTCAGCACACACTTAGGGGCATTCACAGTGAAGAGCTGGGTGTCATGTGAATCAAAAACAAACTTGACTGTTTATCAGCAGGGGTGTGATCAGATAGGTGGGTGGGGCAGGGGGAAAAAAAAGTTACTTGGCGTTGGTAGAGCTGCTGAGCATCTTGCGGACGGCCTGGGTGATGGCGTCACGGTCGATGCCATAAATCTTGAGCAGCTCGTTTGGTTTGCCACTGCGGGGGACATGGGACACAGCCAGACGATGCAGATTGAAGCCAGCCTCATTGACCATTGCTGAGGACACTGCCTCCCCAAGGCCACCTGTGGAACAACACGTCATCCATGAGAGAGATGCAGAGGGGGGACAGATCCTCCTCCTTGAAGGATGGTGGACACCCTAAAAAGCTATGGAGCTTCGTTGGCAGCAATAATGAGGCTGTGTATAAGCATAATGTCACCACGTGTACAGTAATTAGATGACAAGAAAACATTACAAACAAGCTAAATCTAAACATGTCCCCTTGACCATTATACCACTATCTGGTCCAGATGTAAAATGACCGAGATAGCCAACATCACACGGAAGCCCAAAAGCCTTTGTCTAGTCAAGTCCGTGCAGTCCATCACCCATCCCCTTTCACTTAACAGACACAGGGCACGGCCGTCTGTGCTATCTAGGTCACACAGAGCCCCATGGGCACATGCTCAGTTAAGGAAATCTGACAGCACTCTGCCTCTCTGGCTCTCGCATTTACAAAATAAAATACCTTGCCTGCAATGAGGGCACACAACAGTCAGTCTCCCCTAAGCCAATAAGCAAATGCCACCACATTGCGTCTCTGTCGCTGAACCAATGAAAACATGCCACCACAACACACCCGAGGATACGGACCAATGACAGAGCCCCGGCTGCATTATGCTGCAAAGCTTGTTGCAGTTAGGTTGGTGGTGGTCATGCAATATGCAGAAGCTGAACAGTGTGAGCCACTTTTACGGAAACCTACCTTCGTAGTAATGGTCTTCCACGGTGAGGATTCGTCCCCTGGTGGCACGTGTGTGATCGATGATGGTTTTGACGTCCAGTGGTTTGATTGTGAAGGGGTCAATGACCCTGACGGAGATCCTCTCTGGAAATTCAGTCAATTCAGTTGAGTAATTGGACATGCAGTATAGCTTGATACTATTATTGTCCTGGCTGCAATTGAGACATGCAATTCATGTAGTGGTTGTGGAAATCCTGGTTTTAATCAGGAATTAGTGATTAATATCATCACAAGGCGCGTATGAAATAACACAGTGACAAAGTTCAAATCAAAAATGTATCTACTATAGATATAGATATGTTTCACCTCAATAATCATTTTTGAATGCAAAAGCAGAGTGAAAAAAAGTCACCATGCCATCTAAGGATAGATGTTGCTTATTGCCGACACAGTGATAAACAGAACTACTGGTAACATTGAAGGATCCGGTCTTTACAGTATGTACTATCTCAACAAATTTAAGATGTAATTATTTAAACAAATATAATTTCCTGTGCTAGTTCTGATAAACAATGAATCTTCATCAAACATGCTCCTACAGTATTTGATTAAAGCTTCTTTTTTTTTAAATTAGCATCTGTTGGATATGTCAGACGTGATGTGGCGTATATCTTATCTTCTCATGATCAAAAGCAGTATTTCATGTACTGTACCTTTCTTTAAATGTTCGGCTGCAGCCAGGGCCTCATGCAAAGTCACTCCAGCTGCCACCACAGTCACCTGGTCCTCTTTGCTCTGGTACACCACCTGGCAAAGTGAAAGGTATTATCTTATCTTTCAGGTTACAGTGTTGACAGTGCTTGTGTTAAATGTGCAGCGATACTTCTCTGTTTCCTTATTTTCCTCACACTATCTTGCCAGCCATGCGTGCACAGACACTGTCTCACCTTAGCCTGTCCAACATGGAAGTCCTCGTTGCTGTTATAGACGATGGCGCTGTCTTGGCGGCTGGTTCGGATGTAGCAAACGCCCTTTTTGAAAGGAAATATGACAATCAAAGGGACAATTGGACAGCAAATAGGCTGAACTTATTTTGCTAATAAATAAATGTTCCACAGATAAGGAAGAAGGGAAGCAAGAACACTGCATTGAGGTTTTATGTACCTTTGTGGTTGCAGCCAGTTCCACAGCCTTCTCTGTAGAAACACCGTCACAGGGGTAGAAAATGGTCGCTGTGGGAAGGGCCCTGAACATGGCCACGTCCTCTAGAGCCATCAGAGAGGGGCCTTCCTCTCCTGCAATATGTACATTCATGTTTGATTTCATACATCCAACATTGAGTTGATCATCAAAAGTTATTGACAGGTCAGGTGAGCTGATGCATGCAGACATAAAGCCAGACTTGGCATGCAGTATACCTGCACTAACAGAGGGACACCTGGTTCCCTGTAGACAGCTTCCAGGGCAGACAGGAAGGGAGAAAAAGGGAGGATTGAGTACTAGCTGTAAGGCCAAAGGAGGTAAATACAGCATGGAAAACACAGGATTAGAGGGAAAGTGAGAAAGGATTGAAACAACGGCACACTCACAAACACACACAGATCATTCTTTAATACATTTATCACCATCATACTGTGAATGTGGTCTAAGAAAAAGGCTGAAGAGAAATGTCTGGCTTCAGTGTGAGGGGAATAAAGGGGAATTGTGAAGGTGTGGGTGGGTAAGGTGTGTGAGAGGGCTTGTGGTGTGCCTGGCTCATCAGCAGCAGTTTACTAACCGGTGGACAGGCCGCAGTGAGAGCCACACAGGTTGATGTTGCTTTCTGAGATGGCTGCCATTCGGAGCTGGTCGTAGGCGCGGGTGAAAAAGGAGGCAAGCGTGCTAGCAAACACAACGTTCCTCTCACGAGCAGCACATCCCATGGCAACACTGACCTGGGAAAGGAATTTATTGTTTTTTCAGCACCTATACAACCGCAAAATAGACATGACCTTCCACAGGTCACACGTGCTTGATCCCAAAAAGAGATCACCCAGAGGGTCAAATATCTGCAGCACAAACCGTATTTGAAAGCCTCTTTGAACCCAAGACCAGTTTAAGTTGAGAGCAGATGAGAAGAGTTTGCCCCGAAGCTCCAAAGCTTATTTTCCCATATGTGTGGATTCAGTAGCATACCTCCTCTTACAAATAATTTCCTTTGTCCTGTCTTCAAAACTCCCCAATATCACAAGTTATTACCTTGCTTTGTCAAAAGCAACAACGAAGCATCCATGAAAGTGCAAAGGTGACGTTGGATCAACTCTTATATATAGAATCAGAGAAAGCAAACTACTTCTTTAAAGGCTGCATTGGAACGAGCAGTTGTTTCATCCAAACCAAGAAAAAAGGATGTTTATAACAAACCACAATTTTTGATTTTATAGTGTCAATCTCCTTGATTAAAATTAAATTCATCATTTCATCGAGCCGTAGACGTTTTGCCATTCAACGTTTTTGCCATTCCACGTTTGACTTTTCTCATGCATTCAGCCAGATGGTCCCACCCTCTGCGCTGATTAATATTTTACTTCTGACTACACTTGTCATGACCGCTTATCATCATACACATGACCTACATTGGGGCTTGCTGCTGCTTGAGCCAGCCATAACAGCACAAGGAATTTATGACTGAACGCCTCTTTCCAAATTATTAATCTCAGCTCAGATAAAATAATGACAGAGGCAGAAGTAGGGAGGCTGTCAGCAGCAGCCACATAGGCCATAAGAAGGCAAATGGGTCGCGTCTTTGTCCATCCCTGCATTATAGATAGACAAGTCATGTATAATTAAATAACACAAGCTCAGACTCACAGCTGTGAGATGTAAGGTTAACTCATTGTCCAATCAGAACTGAGAAAGAGCAATTTACAAAATCCCCACATTAAAGAGAGAAAAGGAGGTTTCATTTGTGTTTTTAATACGCTTAAAAATTTTTTAAAAAAACTGCGAATTAGACCAAAAACATACACAGAATAAAAAATTTCTTCATAAAAATATGTCTTAAGAAATATATTTTGAAACAGGCTTAATTCTGTAGCTTGATGAGGGCTCATACCATGTTCTGCTGAGCGATGTAGCACTCCACAAAGCGGTTGGGATGCTCATTCTTGAAGATCTCGGAGCAGGTGAGGTTGTTGGTGTCTCCATCAAGGGCCACAACACGCTCATTGTAGCGGCCTATCTTGGCCAACGCCATCCCATATGCCTTCCGTGTGGCGATCTGTAAAGAAATGAAGACCAAAGAAAACAATCACTAACATCATAACACATTCATCTTCATAAGGTTTCTGTAGACGTTGTGTTGGAACATACTATTGCAGGTGCAGGTGACAAACCTTTTCGCCAGCCTTGTAGCTGGGTGCGCTCGGCATCCTGATGTTCCTCAGGCTGACCGGCGGGGAGTCCTCTACGGGAGCAGGAGGGTACAGGTGCTTACTGCTATTCATGATGCGGCTCTGCAGATCCTTCATAACCATCTCAGCCATGTCTTTGGGCAGAGGTTTGGCATGCCACCCCAGCTTATCCTCTGCAGCTGAAAGCACAAAAACACGGCATCACAATGGTAGATTTGAACACTCTTTGGTGAATGCCTTACATGCTTAGGCTTGTTCTGTAATATGCACTAGAGTGAGAGCAATGTATGATGTATTACAGATGAGGAGCGGAGAGTGACAGGCAGTTACCTGGAATGCCTTTGCCCTTGATGGTTTTAGCAATGATGGCAGTTGGCTGATGACGTGGTTGGCTCAGAGCCTTGCAAAGTTCCTCCACACTGTGTCCATCCACAACGATGGCATGCCAGCTACACACACACAAACACACACATCAAAGCCAGACATTAGGACACACTTGGTACAGTAGGCTGTGCTTGATATATAGGTAGATGGCATGGACGCACACCACGGCAGTTTATTAAATGTAATAGTTATGGATAGACATCAGATAATGCTACTTGTATTACCGCCACCTTCTACATGATCTACCTGCGCAGCATACAGTAGGCTCCATCAGCCTCCACTACAATATGAATTTTCGCTTTTATGTTACCCGAAAGCTTCACAGCGTTTCTGATATTTCTCCACGTGATGCTGCAGGGGTGCAGCGTCACTTTGACCCAGACGGTTGATGTCCATGATGGCCACCAGGTTGTCAAGCTGGTAGTAGGAGGCGAACGACATGGCCTCCCAGACAGCACCCTCCGACATCTCGCCATCCCCCAGCAGGCAGTACACACGATAACTGAGAACAGGGAGAGATTATGCGATTAGAGTGTGTGTGTGTATCTGTGTATATCTGTGTGTATTTGTGTGCGTGGTGTACTTTCAGATGAGGATGGGGTGCAAATCTCACGAAAATGTTCTCTGACACTTTTCCTGTCAGATTGATTCTCTTTCCATTAGCTGACAGTTGGGTTGGTAACCAGCTGTGACATGATAAAAGCTTGAGGCCCCTAAAGGTGTGGCTGCCGAGTTTCACACCTGCCTCATAAACGTGTCTCCCATAAAAACCCACATTTGGTCATGAGGCAAAATATCGTCAATGTACAGTAGGTATTTTATTCTACAATTTCGTCTTTTTATTTTTTTTTCCATTACAAAGGAAAATTAGTGAAGGAAAATGGACCAAGAAAAAATACATGGGTGAAAGCACAATACATAAATTTGATTCTGAGATTAAATCGGCTTGGATGGTAAAGATAAGTGAGGTATGACTGCTGGGCCTGTGATTATTAGAGCAGAAGAATCGTGAGAGCAGAGCATGTAGCCGCAGCACACACCCACAGAAACTGGAAAATCCTAATCACTGAACACTTGAAAGAAGTAGGCAGGCCTAAACATTTAAATTAAGAAAACCTAAAAATGTTTAGTACACCAACACAGCATAATGTTAAGTATGTGTTTATTTATTCCAGGCAAGGGATTTAAACAAAAGGCATACAAAGCAACTAACAAAGCAAAAGCAATCTTTTCTTCATTTCTGTATGAGTACTGTATGAAAGATTACCTGGATTTGTCAAAGTATTTCCCAGTGTAAGCCATTCCACAGGCCACACCGAGACCCTGCCCCAAGGAGCCAGTGGCTACATCCACAATTTGTTGCTTCTGAAATGCACAAAACACACAGATACACAGTGTCATTAAAAACAGCGGGTATATTAGTTGGTGCTCTGTGAGATGACTCCTGAAGTGTGTGTGCATGTGACAGCTTACAGGGTTTGGGTGGCCTTCCAGGGAAGAGTCAACCTGGCACAAACTGAGCAACTCGCTCTCCTTCAGGAAGCCCGTTTCAACCCACATGGAGTACAGGGCTGGAGCAGCGTGACCCTGTGGAAGAAAAAACAATCTTAAATCAACGTTTTTCTTTGTCATTGACACTGAAGTAATTCAAGGAAAAGGTCAAACTATGTTCTGCATTTAGACAGCAGTTCAGACCAGGAGGATCTGACTGACTCTCACCTTGGACAGGATGAAGCGGTCACTGTTGAAGTTCCTGGGGTCTTCAGGGCGGTACTTCATGGTGTGGAAGTAAAGCACAGACAGGATTTCTGCCACGCTGCAGCATGATGTGGGGTGTCTGTACAACAGAGGAGACGGTGCTGTTACCCACATGACAGACGCGAGTACATACACATGCACACAGGAATGTACAGTAACTGCAAAGACTCACCGACTGCTTCAATTTCAATTCATTTATCATGAGAGCATGTAGGTACAAATCAGGTGGATATGAATTCTACTATGTATTTTCAAAGAAAAGTACAGTTAACAGACCAAATAATGGCTGCAGATTAAAACAATGTCACAGAGGCTTGGAAAACCCCAAATAGTTACGTGTTGGACCAGTAACTATTGGAAATGCATTGAAACACACTGTATGAAGACCATTTGTAGGGCTTATAGAGCCAACCGCAGAGCCACATGACAGCATGCTGTACACTACCTTCACAGGCTCTCAACATATCAGATTGAGATCTGGTTGTAAATGCAATCATACCATCAAAAAATGATTGATTTTGCTTTTTTTTTTTTTACAAACAATCATTACATAGAGCCATTATATTCAACACTTAGTCACCAAATGCTCCATTCAGTGCTAGAAGTGCTCGTATTTTGGTGCGCTAATACTAATGGTAGGCTTTTGGCCTTTCCCGCAAAGGTATAAATAAATAAAAATTGTTCACTCAAAAATGTATGAATATCACATATGCAACATCTCAGCACAGCCATTAGTCATTAATACTAAAAAGGTTCCAAATATAATAATATATATAATATAAATTACATTTAGTAAAATATTATTTAGTGCTTCTCTTTGTTTCCCTCAGTGTCTGTTACACTGCATGAACTGTGGAGTGGGGAGTTAGGCTCCAATGTGATAACCCTCTTAATTCTTCAAATATAAAAAACATTTTAAGCTTCACGTAGTTGTTTAAACAGTGAGAATTCTGGGGGTAAAAAAAAAAAAAAAAATCACTATTATTCTACTGTTTACTAAAGAGACATTTCTTTTGGATTTTTTTATTTTGTGATTCCACTAATTGAACAATGCACCACCAGTTTACAATAGCCATAAGAGGACATGATATACAAAATTTAAGTTTATTAATAACACTTCTAAATCCTTTAGAAGCACCCACACACTATTCAAGTCTATCTGCAACATACAATCCATACCACTGCATGTGGTAGCCTATTGTGCTATACAGCATAGGGGCATATTGCCTATCCTCCTTATCCTGCAAGCAAAATAAATATACAATTTTGAAATAAGACCAAAGACCATATGCATTTCATAGTCCTACTCCAGAATGTGAAAATCCAATCATCTGAAACAATTGTGATTAAAGGGTCTTAAAGGTGCGTATGTTAACCACTCTTCACTCAAAAGGACACATTGATGCATCTACATTTCCTCAATATGGTCCATAAAGTTTATAACGCAGAATGATATAGACATTGTTGTAATGTAGATTTCTTCATTTAATCAATATAATTGACAAGGGATTGAGAGCACGAGATATTAAACAACATTTGTGTAAGTTCAAACGATTCTGCAAAGGAAGAGAACAAAGGCAGGACACGCTGTACCTTTGGCCCTTCACTTGCATGTCTATGTGTGCATCTGTGTATGCATGTGCGTAGTTCAGCAGATGTGACTCTTAGTGTTCACCTATGCATGCTGCGAATAAATATTAAGTTTGCAATATGTTTCGCACACATTTTGCACGTCTGCATTGCATTCACAGTGTTAAAGCTCATGTCTGAGAGTCAGCGGAGGCAACTCACCCGCTGCCCGCTGCAGTTGTTGCTTTGATGGAGTTGATCCGGAGGCGGTTGGCGATGTTCCTCAGTGCCTGCACTGTCTGCTGGTCAGGTTTGTGGTAATCCTCCATGAAGGCAAAATGTCAGGTTCCTCAGCACCAGAAAAGTGGACCAACTATGATCCTCTGTTGAGTTTGTGTATTTAGAATGTGTGTGTGTGAGAGTGAGGGTTGCCAAAGAGCAGCACCTGTGTGTGTGTGTGTGAGAGAGAGAGCCAGAGAGAAAGAGAGAGAGAATTGAAGAGAGGCTGGATTTATCCTGTCAGGCGTGCAGACACATAGATGCACAAGGATACACTGCACAAAGACACACACGCACACAGACACACACACACACACACACACACGCACACAAAAGGAGGAGAGGAGGGGGAATCCAGTGACGTGAGCTGGGTGTTACTGCTAAAATCAAATGCCGCTCATTTCATTGGCTACTGTGAGACTGCAATGCTGGAGGTGTGTCACAGCTAGATGTGCATTAGCGTGTGTGTGCGTGTAAGGGAGGAGGAGGGGGGACAGGCATTTGAAGCATCTCACCCTGATTCACTTTGGCTTTACTGTCTAAACTAATAATTCAGATTGTGACGGTAGGTGTGAATATGAGCGTGAATGGTGGTCTGCCTCTATGTGTCAGCCCTGGGATCGACGGGCGACTTGTCCTGGGTGTACCCCATCTCTTGCCCAATGTCAGCTGGTGTTGGTTCCAGCCCCCCCGTGTGCCTCAAGGGTACGACGGGGGAATAGCTAATGGCTGTGTGCTTGAGTGTTCTTTGTTATTTACTCACACCAAGCACCCCTTTGTTATTGCCACGTCCCATGTTCGAACAGGCCTTAGTTTGCTTCTGTTTCACAGAAAATCAAGATGATACATGTGAGTGACCAATGGAGAATTAATAAGAAAGAGAACAATTGGGAAAGACGGAACAATAGAGAGAATGTGAGAGAGATAGACAGAAAAATTGCTTTTCAACGCTCTTCATTTGCCTATATCAAATCAGCATCCACAAAAAAAAAAAAAAAAACATAACTTCATATTCCACAGTAATCAAAACCGAGACACACCACATACTGATAAGCGTCTCCACATCATTTATCATATTGTAATAATTCTAATCGACTTTTAGTCTGGTTTTCACCATAATGATGATAATTATTTCTGCGTCACAATACAAATAATGTAAGATAAAAAATATGAACACTATATCTCATCTTCATCATTTATATTATTTTATTATTTATTTTCGTTATTGGTTATTCTGTCATTATATTACACTACATAGTGGGCCTAAAGTGATGTAGTAGTATAGTATAGTATAGAATATGTGTTCTAGTGTAAGGCCTATATAGTGTTTATACTGTAGTGTAATAATGTGCAAGCAATTGTTTTCCCTTACATTCTTGATAAACTTATATTGCTAACCTTGTGAGAGCTGCTTTGGCAATACTGTACCTAATGACGGTCATGTCATTAGAGCAAATTTGAACGTGAGAAAGGGAGCATGAGACAGTGTATGAGAGAAACTGAGAAAAAGAAGAAGTGACAAGGAAACGGGAAGAAGGACAATTTCTCTCTTCAGTCCTGATTTCCTCTTCACTCTCTGTTTTCTTTCTGTCCCCTGTCTCACATCATGATACTCAGTGACTTTTATGAGTCTCACTGAGGACACTGTGTTCTTTCCACAAAAAACCCTCTACAGCCATGGACCTCACTGGTCAGAGCGTATTCCTGAAGAGTAAAACAGGTGTAGTACAGTATCGATCACTTCTGTAGGAGCTGCTGCACGAAAATGAAATGAAACATCTGAAATCATTTTTCCTTTCTTTAATATTTAAGATGACCTTTTCACACACTTTGAGTTTGTCATTTTACAAACTGTAAAAGTACGGTAACTGTAAAATTATCATTAACATTTTTTTTTAATTAATTTATTAATTAGTGAATTTTTTTTTTTTTTTCCTGTTGGTGTTTGTTTTATAGCCTTTGCACAAACATGCACAAAACATCCGACAGGATTATCATGATGGAGAGAGTTGGCCTGCCACCTAGAGGATCCTGTTTGATGCTACATTTGACCTCTTTCCATTGGTCACCTGCTGAGTCTAACATGGGAGCTAAAGAGAATCAATAAAATATGAGCCAAATGAAAACTGGTTACATCGTTCTGTCTAGGACCTTTAGGTAAATTTGATTTTTTTAAATTTTTTATTAGAAAATGTCTATGAATAACTGGATTATTTAGAAACAAAGGACCAACATTTAATTGCATAATATCACAAAACAAGCTAAACCATGTGGAGAGACATGTCAGCTTTCATTTTGAACATGTGCTGCTGCTGAGTGTGTGTGCTGTTAAGATATCGGTGTGTTTCCAAGCTTTTTAAAGCAGCAGTGTACCGTGACGACGAGCGGAGGAAACTGCTCACAGATTAGAGTTGTTTCATCTGCCGCTGTGGTACAGTCCAGAATCTTCCACTGGCTGGAAGAGAGGGGTGGTATCGCAATCATTGTACAAAGTCATTCTTGTTGGGGAGCAGTGAGGAAATCAAGGTTATATGTGAAAAAGTGAATGAACACGCTAAACACTGTCCAATGTCTTTTAAGATTTTGGGCTAATCTATTTTTTTTCCCCAGAGCTATAAAAGATAAATCAAACGATACTTGCTTGAAGCGAAAGGTCAACAAAAATACTGCCCCAATAAATCAGTGAAGTAGATCAGCTCGACATAATCCTGCATGTGTCACATGAACATTCGCTGTGTTTCATTACTCCATTTTGAACAGCCTTATGTTACAGGCCAGTTGTATTTCTAACATTAAACACCAGAGGACCCTGTCTCCCCATAAATGTAGGATAGCTTCTGTAAATTATGGTTTATAGGACAGACCCATCCACTTTACTAGCTAATAACTGAAGTAGAAAAAAAGAACATTAGAATTATAACACACTCATTCAGCAGAGAGGAGTTTTTGAATTAATTAAATCATTTTGAAATCAATGGATGCTGAATCAATACTGAGGTCGACTGACAATGACAAATGTGTTTTGAACCGTGGGAGGAAACCAAATGTGGATAGATGTAAAGTTCCGGGCAACCGTGAGATTGCATGACAACAAATCTACGTCTTAGCCGAGCTAATGTGATGACACGTGCTCTCTGAGTGTCATTGCTACAAATCACCGTCCTCTCCTGCCCCTCATTCACTTTCCCCTGCACCTCATCAGCCATGTGATCATCTCTGTGGATTCCTGCCCTTTGCTGCGGCTGGGAGGTCACGTCCCAGCACCTCCTCCCTCACAGCTATGGTGATGCCATCTCTTGAGCCCCCACACTGCTCTCCTGGTTTCACCGACATTGTCCTTCTCCCAGTTTCCAGCAACTCCTCTGGGCTCCTGGGTCCTGTCAGAAAAGCTTTTCTTCACAGAGCCCCACAGGTGCCAGCCAATGGCAGCCTGGGAAGAAGATGCCACGTGATGGTGAGCAGCCAATGTCGAACACCCACAACTGCACACTTCCTGGAGGGAAAGTACATTCAGAGAACATGAATGTTTCTATTTTTAATCTCTCTGGCAGAAAAAGAGGAGCAAAGCAACCACTTTTGAAACAATGCCTTAATATAACACAGAGCATGTGTGTGGCTCTTCCAACACAATGCAGAGCTCAGGTAAACACCAATGTACTCAGCATTGTTGGGCTTGAATGATTAATGGGTTTTTAGAAGCAGCACAAATGCAGATACACAGTACACACATATACAGGCCTACATATGTGCACATGCACTCAAGCATCCTGACATGTGCACACAAATGAACACAGGAATATTCTCACACTCATATGCATAGAATCTCACATCCATGAATCTTGGTACATTGCTTTAATGCCAGTCACTCCTTCAGGCTTGAGCCTCTTCCACTCTGCTCTTATCACTCCATTTCCTTAAATCGCTCTGCAGTCACCATGATGACATACTGCTTGCCCTTCTATCTGAGAGCTGTCTGTCACCCAAAGGCCCCACCCCCCGACAGCGCATGAGACTTATGATTGAATTATCAACAGAGCATTCAGTCATATTGCTGTTTGCAGCTGGACTGGGTGATCATTCTGGAAGTAGGGGTCTGGGTTGAGTTGGAGGCAAACATAGGGAGGGGGGGGAAGAAATGAAAAAAAATGAGACATGGCCATGGCATAGAGGTGGAATCGGTTAATAAGTGAGGTAATCAAGACAAGTGGATAAAGGGAGCATTTGAAGATAAGCGATATAAAGATTCTGATGGAGAGCTTAAGATAAGCAGAGAGAGAGAGAGAGAGAGAGAGAGTGGATGAAGAGAAACAAAGAGAGAAAGGAAGATTCAGAGAGAAGAGTAGTGTGCGAGCAGGGGTTAAGGCTGAGCGTGTGTTGTGGGCTCAGCAGTGAAGTTGACGATGCACTGGGAGAACAGTTGCGCTGCAGGGCTTTCAGGCTCCATCACTACTGCTCTCCTTCAAGCAGCTCCACCAACACACACCCTCTCACACACACACACACACATACACACATATACACACAGCTCTTTCATAAACATGCAGAAGCAGTGATTGTTGCATCAGTGCTTTTGCATCAGTGCCAAACTAACCAGGTTTTATATGCATGGTAAGGCCAGGAAATCAACATCAAGTCACATGTGCTATTCATACTCACTAAAATCCTCCCGAACCTTAATTACCACTATATGATTGCATTTTTTTAAATTTCAGACATATAGCAAGTGAAGATACAGAAAGGCTGAATGAGACTGAGATTAAATGAGAACAGTACCAGAAAGGAAATAACAGTTGTGCAGCTTATGAGAAAAGCACTCATAGTTTTATTGCGATCTGATTTAAAAAAGAGCTGCTGAAAGAGAGGGAGGGAGGGAGGGAGGGAGGGAGAGGGTGAGACTGAGGGATAAAGCACATAGAGTAAAAGCTAAGTGCATTTACAAAGAGATCTAAAAACATAACAGCTGTTTGAGTGAATTGCATGTGTAAACTAAACACGTTGTGCTATTTTATCGAGTCGACACATCATAATCTCTTTAGAGGTTGGCCAAACACAACATTTACACAGGACCTTCACCACAGCGGAGCTAAGAGCCAAAGACCTGCTTTGTGCAGAATTATATTTTTTTGATGTGCTTATGCGCGGATTACAAGACAAGACATCTTCATCGGGACCTTTAGAAAGATAACACAAAAATACTGAAAATAAATGACTGGGAAATTAAGATTGTAATGTTCCTTTATCTGGTACTATGAAAGCAGAAAAGTCTAAAACTCCTGTTGTCAAATGATTCGGGTTTAGCAAAAACCATATTTGAATAAAGTTAATTTTGGTTGTGTGGCGCTGAGAATAGAAAAGCAGATCAAATCGGAGGTGGGGGCAGACTGCTGTGCTGAGCCAAATGGCATCCGTGGTCCCTGGCGGCCACTGCACCCTCTGTCTTTGTTTTTTTACTCCATTTTCAGTAAAAATGAACTGCATTGCGCTTTCCTACTGAGGACTACAGACTGGGTTTGTGTGTGTTTGAAGAGGGGTGCAGAGTTTGAACAGAATGTCACAAAAAAACGCAAACATACTGTAGGTACATGCACATCAGCTATTCCAAATGAATGAACACAGAAACAATAACTGTTATTTCTTCCATCCTCACTACCATAAGGCCATCTTTGCAGGGAAATCAGTACAGAGGAAACCAGGTCAAGAACAACAGAAAAAAAAGAAGAAAAAAAAGAACATTTCTCAAGGTGAGTTTAGGAAAAGGAACAGAAGCGATAAGTCCCTGATAACGTGCAAAGTGCAAAGTCCTGCTAATATATGTTTAGATCAGGGTAAAGCGATAACCATCTCAAATGTCGCAGATGGGAAGGCTGTCAACCATAAGTGTCATTTACACTGGGGGTGCTGGGGACATGTTCCAGACACTTTTTGAACTGGCAGATTTTGTCATCATCACTTTTTAAAAGCATCATTTGCTAAAAACATTCCGAAAAATAGCGTGCACGATAGTTTGTATTTGTCCAAGTCTTCCCTTTTTCGCTCTGTAAACATGACAAACAACCAAACTGTTGAGTCAGTTTGTGACAGAAGAGCGAAGCTGTGAACGTGATGCATATGGATGACGGTCACTTGTGCGGTCGACGTTGTTGTGCATTTTATGCTGAATATTTTCGTATTCTCGTCTCCGTAGTAACCTAGGCTATGCCCTTTTGTTGCAACGTTATGCAATTTTTTCCCATCCACTCTTACAAGTTAAAAATGTTTTTTCAAACGTTTTTTTTCATCTGAGCCCTTATGTCCCCAACACTTTTCAACACAAAGTGCTGCCAACACATTAGACACCATTGAATAGTTAGACATTGTTTTATTTTCTTTCTTGTCAGGAGTTATGAGAAGCTTTATATATTCTGCAAAGATCAAGCAATTAGCTTAGCTTAGCATAAAGACTGGAGGCACAGGGAAGCATCTAGCCTGGATAACAAAACCTGCAGGAGCCTCAAAGGCTTAATGATCAACGCCTTTTAGCTTATCTCGCTTGTTAAATCTGTACAAAAAAACGAAATGTAAAAACAGCAAGTTGTTGTGTTACGAGGGATTGTATGTCGGAACTATTTCTTAGCCAGGCGCAGTGACTTCCTGTGATAAACAAATGAAATATAACGTGTTTATTTGTGAGCTTTAGAGGTGCATACCCAGGCTGGCTGTTTTTCCATTGTCTTTGCTAGGCTAAGTTAGATGCCTACTGGCTTCAACTTCACATTTACCATAAAGAAATGTTTGGTATTGTGTATCTCTTCATCTAACTCTTCTCAAAAACAATTGTGTAGTTCCCAAAATGTCAAACTATTCCTTTAACACCAAAGGGATCAAAAAAGAGGGGGAACCATAATCTGGTGACTCACCCACTGTGCATATCTTTTTAAAGAATCATATGTTAAACATAAAATCATGTTTCTCTAAAAACACATCTAATACGGAGTGGCAGAAGCCCTGAGGTAATTACACATTTGGGGAATATTTGAATGAAGATGTTGATTAAACTCAAATGACACTTTTGAGGCCACAGTCTCTTGTTAATCAAAAATAGGTTGGGTTATATTTCCAGAGGTGTGTCTTTGCTTTTGCCCCCAACAAGAGCCAATTCATATTTGATAAATAAATTGGCTCTTAAATACAAAATGTACAAAAAATGTGATCAACCCATTTTCTGCCATTTGACACACACAGGGGCTGCCACTCGATTACCAACAAAACACACACACCACACACACGCGCACACACACACACACACACACACACACCTCAACACACACACACACACACACACACACCTCATCTATAGGTGAATAATTCAAGACGATTCTAGAAGAAACCATTATCCTGGGCAGACAGGTAAGTTGATACGGTGAGCCTCGTCCCTGCCTCCTCGCCCCGTCATTCTCCACCTCTCACCAAACACTGCTGCCGTTCACTCACTGACCAGCCCGCCAGGGAAGAAGATGAGTGTTTTCAGCTCTTTGTTGTCAGCTGGGACATGTAGGTGAAGCAGAGGCTCTGCAGTTCTACTCTGGCAGGTAGGATTTCCACAGCACTGACAATAATAGCTCAGTAGTACTGAACTGTGGTCACTGATATTTGAGCAAATTGCAACTAAAACATTTTATCATAAGATTCTGTTTTCACGCTGGACCACGGTCGTGGATATTAATGAAAGCTTTACGTGGAAAAAGGAAATACTTCCTGGGTAAAAGCGTTTATTTAAATACTCTGTATTACACAAGCCAGTCTCTAACAGTTGCCGTTTCATAAGTGCTGCTGTTACCAAAGAGAAGTGATGCCAATGTAACAAGTGACTGAAAATAAAATCCAGAGAAGAGTTTTAAAGGGTCTTTTGTGGGTCAAAGCTATCATTTGGTCATTAGTTTTTCATAAGGGTGGGATTAACGAGTTGTATGCATGACAGATGTACGAGTGCCTCGTGATGCAGCTGCATTTGTCAGACTGCCTTTAAATTTACAATTCAGCTTTTCTTATGGTACGACAATGATAACCGTATTGGCTTAAGAGGTTACGTCTTTTACAAAACTAACACCAGACAATGAACGACATCATTTGAGATCAGGCGTTAATGAGTTGAATAATTTAGTTATAATTTACTCTTGTACAGAGTTACACATTTTACCAGTCATGACAGGGACAATGTAGTGTTTGCAGTATCTTATGGGAAGCATTTTCTAAAATTGGCTGTAAAACAAAATAAATATTCCTGAATGTAAAATAGTTCCAAATTCCCCCCGTACATCCCCATTTCAAAGATAAAACACATAGGTAAATGGACAGCTTTGTATTGATTACATACGTCTGAAATACTCCAGAATGTGCTCGCTCACAAAGAGCTGCTCTAACGGGAGAGAGGTAAGTGTGTCTTACAACTAGATCAGGAGGGTGGTGTGACTTACTTTCTCATCGCATGCACTGCAGGCAAATGGGAAATGTAGTTACGTTTGGAAAGGGAACAGTTTGAAGGAGGGCAGCATATTGTCAGTGGAAAGGACACATTTTCACTGACTTTGGCAGGAGGGAAATTAATATCATTATAGCAAAAGAAGGAGACGTGGGTAACGGCTAGTCTCAGTCGACTGACATGTCTCATTAGATTTGGTACACAGAATGGATGTTTTTAAAGCTGCTATAATCAATATGTGTATTATAACATGAGAGCTTTGCGGAGCTGTAGTGGGTTTCAGCTCATTGTTTTGATGTCCGGCGCAAAAACTTGGTTCATTCTCACCGCTCTCATAGTGTTGTTTTCGTTGGCAGCAGGCAGCTGTTTTCAGCGCAAAAGCTCTAAAAACCCACTACCTGCTGAGACTCCAAGTGAACGATGATGTTGGATTTGCAACTAAGCAACTGTCTGCTAACACGTTTGTCATATCAACCTAAAAGGTGGGGATAAATAGAAAGCCTGTTGGGAGCTGAGGGACGACACATTGCTTTGATCAGGGAGTGAACATTGCTCCTCTCGCTCCGATCCTGCGTTTCAGTGCAGACATTGCCAAACCTGCCTTGCTCTTAGAGTGTCTGGGGCAGTGACGGGGCCCTTTTACATGGACAGCTCTCATAAGTAAGATTATGACTTGCTGTGTTCACAGAACCACAGGTCACACTACATAACCATTGTGTGCAACACTCTAGGAGGGATTCTCTGAAGATCTGAGAATGAATGAATATCATAACCAATAATTCATCACAATTGAGTTGAGCATAATTCCACGTATTTTTTAACAATTTTGTAACATTTCTCAGAAAAAAAAGTACAATTTCTCAGTTGTACAGTTATCGCCAATGGAAGGACTACCAGAAACAGTTCATGAGAGATGGTTGTTTTCTGCCTTATACAGCATAGTGTATAAGTGAATGTGGCCATCATCATGGGTCTAGGGATTTAGGAAGCGGCTTTTATTTTTATTTGCATATAATGCACATTTTAAACAAATGTCTGAAGATCAGGAGTGGAGTTGCTGTCCTGCTGGATTTTATTTTGTCTTTTTATTTGTCTTGGATTTCAGCCTTTGGTACCACCTTCTAAAAAGGCACTCTCTTTATACTGGGTTTATATCTTGATAAAGGGTTAACAGGGTTTACTAATGCGTTATATGTACCTTATAACCTTAACAAGAACAACTTTTGGGTTGCCAAGATATGAAAATCCATTTACCGCCAACTTATTAACAGAAGAATTGTTGATTAAAGCCCTTTTTTTTAATGACCTATTAACATTTATAACCACAGACTTGAAGGTTTGTCAACATTGGAAAAGTCTTCTTTTTCATGACTCATAATTTCAAAGCATTAGTCAGCCAACTGATTTATTCACCACAACACAGCTTTAGCTGTACCCCAGAGCCCTGTATAAAGTGTGCATTAAGTGGTATGTTTAATAAGACACATTACTAAGCCTGTTCAGCACCACAGCTGTAGCCCACACATAAAATAAAAAAAACACAGGTTCCCACTGACTCGAGTCTACTCAGTTGTCTTGGTGACCTTCACGTGATTAATGGGTGCTGCATGTGACACCCTGTTTGAAACGTGTCACCTTTTGTTGAAGAGCAGGTAACGTTGCAGAGATGCCACAGCACCTATCCATTTGAGCAGGTATTGTGCAGGAGCAGGAGGAGCAGCAGCAGCAGGAGCAGCAGCAGCAGCAGCAGCAGCACTAGCAGGAGGAGGAGAGCTCGCTCTCTGATGTAGACTCGTTTCACTGTTGACTGGCGCCGTGACGATAAGCAGGCAGCGGACGAGGATGCTCTGTTGTCTGGTGCGCACTCTCCTGTCTCCAGCTCTCCACGATCACCATGGAAGAGCTTAATTAATGCACAGGCGTTATGTGTCCCTCCTGCTCCCGGAGCTGATGAATTTTAAACCGCCGTTTGAGACCGGACCTGCGTTTTTCGCCCTCCGAAGCACTGGACCCGTGTTACCGAGCGGAGAGGACCGCGGCTGAGTCATAAAGTCTTCAGAAAAAAAAGGTACAGCACGGTGCGGTTTCTGCTCCACTAACTCAAGTTAGCCTCTTAGCATAGCTGCGGCTTTTTCCTTCTTCTTCTTCTTCTTCCTCTTCTTCTGCTTCTGCATGCAGGCAATGATGATGCCTTCTATTGTCAGAGGACAGCAATTATTATTAAATGGCCACTTTCCTCTCGACGCTGTCATGTTTTGTGGATTCGGAGGAGGACGTTCATAGTCCTGTCATGAACAATACATTTAGATACATTTTAATGGAGCTGGGTCAGGGCTGATACCTTTTCAGTAAACCGAGGTGGGCTCTAGTCATGTGGACTGTCCACTATATTAGCCCTGAGTGTAAGAGCTGATTGGGGTTTGTTGTAATAACGTTGCCAGCTGTTTCTGCTGAGCAGCGAGGACCATCTGACGGCTGTGCGCTGCTCAATTTTCACTATGAGCGCCCGGAGTCAGCCTGTCATTCCACATCATTTTTTTTTTTTTTTTGGGGGGGGGGGGGGGGGGGGAGTGGGATTTCACCATATCCTACCTTGGTGGCGTCCAAGGAGAAATACGAGGACGCTTGATGATGGTTACTTTGTCACGAATCGCTCATGGAAATGTCAGTGTTCATTTTCATCACGGGTGCACGGTCGACGTTGTCGATGCAGCAGTGACATTAATATTCCAAAATAGGCGCATTTGGTGCTCATTGTTCACATGTCGAGCTTGCACTAGCCTCGGCTACATGAAGGCAGCATCGTAGCACAAAGGAGATGTGAAGCTGGCAGCCTGAATTCGCCACAAGACGTGCAGTCTTACGTCACATTACAACTCATATCACATTTTTTTTCCATCCAATATGAAGATGAATTCTTCTTGGAGCATCACTGCAATGTGACCTTTTCTGTTTCTTCCTCTGCGGGGCCTGCTCAGCAGTTCAAGGACTTACACAACTGATGTGACCAAGTGATGCCTGAGAGTGGCAGCTCGGAATTTACAGCTTCATTTGAGCGAGTTTTTCCACATCTGCATGCTATTTGCTTTCATATGTTTTCCTCATAAAATGTGTGCAGCTTCAAGAAATGTTGGATTTATTCAATTTAGTCTTAAAATGGCAACATCTGAACCAGGCCAACCTGCTTTATTTCTTGTGGTTTTGAAAGGTCCTCAGCTTCAGTTGCACATTTCATTATTTGCACTGTTTAAGGAACACACCAGGATACATTTCACATTTGATGACGTTATGGAATTATCTTATTTGCATGTTTAAGGGGAAACACACATTGCTTTGTTATCCTTAAGGAGACTCGAGGATTTATTGGCTTTATTCTGCCTTCTATAATATGTGTAGGCGTGTTTGATCATATCACATCTCAAAGGTAATCATATTAATTGTAGGTCAGTATGTGCTGTATATACAAATATAAATTACCCCTGCATTTATTTTCTTCCCTGAACTCCCATTCCTTGCCTTTGAGCCCATTTGGAGCAACTATTGTACTGTATACCTGCTCAGTGCACCTCTGCAGCACATGCACACACTGCTGGGAAAGACATATTTAGATTTAGCTCCATCTTCAAGCAGAAATATTACAGTTTGAGCTGGATTGTTAGTACTTAACTCCAACAAAGCAAACACATTTAATTAAGGCAGGGCAAGCTTTATTTATATTGCACGTTTCATGTGCAGATTTACAAGAAGTTTAGGAAGAAAAGAAAGACAAAGAACAAGAAGAGAGAAGAGGGAGAGGAGAGAAAAATAATAAGCATAATTAGAAAGATATTACTTACAGTAATAATAATAATTCACTATTAGCCATTCACAACAACCATACAGGACAAATCATATAGATTATTCAGTTACAAGCAATGCATTGCAAGGTATTGGACGTTATTCATAAGATCTCAGTCATCAGGAAGCCTATTCAAGCCTCTAGGGGCATAAAATCTAAATGCAGCTTCACCAGACGTTGAACTGACTCGGAATGATTGGGAATATCAGAACCAGAGGTCTGAGTAGCTTTTAAGTAGGTCTAACATATACGGTGGGGAAAGGCCACTCAAAGCTTTATAGACAGGCAAAAGAAGCAGTGAGCATTATGCAAGTCAATTTAATGATTTGAGGACTGATGTAATGTGCTCTAGTTTAAAAGCAATATCAATTATTCTTTTATTGTCGTAAAAGGTGTAAAATGTACTGATGCACTCCTCCTCTTTCTCTCATCCTCAGAGGCAAATTATGCCAGCAGCACCAGAGTCGCTCCCCCTGGTGACGTGCCAGCTCATTGGTCAGACTTCTCTGTCCTTCTCTAGCCACCCCGTCTACCCTGGCAGATCCATGCTGCTGGATGCTCCTCACAGAGCCACGCCCGCACCATGAGCGCCAACGGGCCCGCCCCAGACCCAGCCCCCGCGGCCCCAGAGGCCCCTCCCGCCTCAACCCCTGCCCCTGCTGCCGCCCCCGCCCCCGCCCCAGCCCCCGCGGCACCACCCGCACCTCCTGCCCTGCCTGCCCCAGCGTCCACTACCATCCCGGTAGGTGCGTTGGCACAGAAGAAGCGGCAGCAGTATGCCAAAAGCAAGAAACAGGGCAGTAACGCCAACAGCAGGCCCCCGAGGGCTCTGTTCTGCCTCAACCTCAACAACCCCATACGCAGGGCCTGCATCAGCCTGGTGGAGTGGAAGTATCCTTTACAGTGGCTTTATGTGGTGCTGGGTGCATGTCTGTGTTGAGATTTGGCCAAAGATCATTACCTGTTTATGGAGATTAAACTGTTGATAGTCGATTCATCATTTAAGTAATTCATCAAGGAAAAACACTGAGGATTATTTGGTTCAACGTGAGAATTCTTTCACTTTTTGGATTTTATATCAGTGTAGATTGAATGTCTTTGGGTTTTGGATTGTTAGTCGTGACCTTGGGCACTGGGAAACAGTCACAGTCATTTTTCTCTATTTCCTGTCCTTTAATAGACCAAATGATTAATGGATTAGTCGAGAAAATAATTGCCCCATTAATTGATGATGGAAATGATCGTGAGTTGCAGCCCTACTTGTTCACAGCTCCTGTGTGTATGCCTTTGATGGATCTTAGCTGTAATAATTATTCATGACGCCCACATCAGGTGATTCTGTGTAGTGCTTTTTAAAGTGATCAGACTCAGGATACTTAAAGGCGACAAAAGAAAATGAAAAAGGACACAACTTCTCTTGCTTTAGGCATTGCCTGTCTGTTTTTGTAAAAAAAATCAGTGTATTCTTTATAGCTGTAATAGATGCAAGCCAAAGTGTAATATAAAGTGTTTTTAAGAACCAATATATTGCATAGATGATCACAAGGTAGTTAATATACTTGTTTCTTTATCCTTGGTCCCAGTTAGAAAATGAAGTCACTGAGTCCTAAACTGCTTGCAGGGTATGTAAATAAAGAGACTCAACACTGGCACAACGCTGCTGTGTGACAGTTTGGTGGGTTTGTTGCTTAAGCAGATGCTGTCATCACAAAAGCCATCGGATGTCGCAAAGGTGATTGTCTAACGTGAATCGCAACGATGCATTTTATAATCCACCTTTGTGCGTTTGTCGGGAAAAAAAAGGTCAATAGGGATTTACTACCAGTACACTTTGTGAAATGCAGCTGTGGCCATATCAGGACTCCCAAAGGATTCTGCATGGACTGCATGCAACAGTGCAATAGTGGTGGTACGTTTCTGACAGTTTGAATAACTTGTCATTGATCAGAAGAGTGTGAAGGATGAACGGAATTTAAGATTTTTTATAAATGATATAAAGCTATGCTACAGTGTGTCATTGTTACATACATTGTTACTTGTGACATATATATACAATATATATATATACAACATGTATAATTTACTGAATATTGTTCTTTAATTCATTAATCAATCTTAGGATGGCAGCTGCTTCTCAGTTTCAGTTGTTCAGCATTTGCGTAACATTCTGGGGAATCTGCAGATTGAGATTTAGTTTGGGAGAATTGGATTGAATAAAGTCAGTGAGAGAAGAGGAAATGATAATATTAAAGTAGAACACTGGTTTCCAACCTTTTTGACTTTTGACCCCTCTTCACAAGTCTCACATGTCAATGTATTACATCCAGGTCAATACTTTTCAGAGATCTGAAGAAACAAAATCATTCAGTAATTTTGTTTTCTGCTTTTCTACTCTATTAATCCCATTAAATCCCCTTAAATGTATTGTGGTTGGTTACCACTGCTCTACAATGAAACACTTACATAGCTTACATAGAAGCAAGTTATATAACTAAAACAAAACCTTACAGAGCAGGTATGGCTTTGTTTTGCCATTTAAAACTCGTGTCATTGAAAAAGCCATCAGAGACTCAGGATCAGGCACTTACGATGTTTTAACTGTTTTTCGTGTGTAACTTGTTTAGTTCTGTAAATAGTTTATAAGTTACAAGAGGTTTGAATGTCACTGCAGCAGGCGATTTGAAAAGTATTTTTTATCCATATTATTTCTTCTTGCTGTGTCTTGCTTCCGTGTTTTCCTTAACTCTTTTCCTCAGGCCATTTGATATCTTTATATTAATTGCTATTTTTGCCAACTGTATGGCCTTAGCTGTCTATGTCCCCTTCCCAGAAGATGATTCCAACTCCACAAACCATGACCTGGTGAGTACTCTCTATATGTCACTATAATAATCCATGTGTTCATGTGGTGCCTGTTGAATCAGCGCTGCTACTTAACGCCAAAGACAGACTGGTATCGCTCTGCATAGTTTTCATATGGACTCGTTGAGTTCCAAAACCCTAATGACTGGCTTGAATTAAGGATTGTGATCTGTATGTTTGTGATAAGGAGCTAGTTTAATTGTTTGGTAAAATATATTTAAGATACATTACAACATGCATTGTTACTTCATAATCCGCTTTCAGTTGACAAAGTTTGATTGTATCCTCCTTTTGAGATGAAGATAAAGTCACAGATAATAAGACGTTGCATATAGATTGTATCTTCAGTATATTGCTTTATCATGAAGATTTGAAGTATCCGCTGTGCCTACACAGAGAAACACTTTGACAACTACCCTCATTGGTGCTTTATCATGTCATAGTTTCCCTGTACCAAGGTTTTATTCAGCTTTCTATTTTTAGCCTTTATCGTCATTGCACCACTCTGTGCACCTTGTGCATTTATGTCTGTGTGATGAATTATGGGTGATGTAGTGTTGTAAGCATTGTTCCACAGCTGAGGATGAGTGCACTCTCCAAAAAGCCAGACAAACACACAGAATGTGGGCCTTACATGAGCAGAATTCAGCTGTAGCGTTTAATGATTCTTGAGCAGCTTATGCAGTGTAGACATTTGAATGTACTCGAAAGCTTCGTCTGAGAGCAGGAACATGTTAGAGAAACGCTACCAGCTCGCTGTGAAAGAGCGACGAGGGGAGTGTCTCTCTTTCTGTTGCGCTGCTGGACCCGCTGTGCGAGATTAGCTACAGCTTTGGTAAAAAGTGTCTCTGGTCTACTTTTGAGAAGTAAGGTGTACTGCTTCTCTGTTTGACCTCCTGGAGGGTGACCTTAGGGCGTTTGTTTACACTGCGGTTTTGCATCAGGGGAAAGCGGGCCATCTGGGACATTACAGTGTCGGATACAGTATTATGTATAGTGTGTTGTCAGGGTTAGTTTGGGGGTGAAGTTTGAAAGAGTTGGATTGTCCTAAGAGTGTCAACTGGAAGACACTTGCATAAGAAGTATGGAACGAGAAAAATGTGTAGTGGCTGGTATGACATCTGTGCACTTTGCCAACCTAGTGTGAATATAAATACAGTAACAGTAGCGTTTAAAGAATATTCTAATAGATGTCAGCATGCAGACTCAAAGCCCACCTGTATCGACTGCACCTCGGCCAATAAGATACAAAAATAAATAAATAAAAAATAGTTCTTTGTTTGTTGCACTTAAATTGGTTGGCTTATTTGTAGCTAAAGGTTGAATTGTTATTTCTTTTGTTTCTCTTTGTTGCACTTACAGTGGTTTGGCTTATTTGAAGCTATTGTTCTGCACTTGTATGATTACACCTACTTGAAGCTGATGCACTTGCAAGATTCTTGCTGTTCGGAGTCGTATCCTCATGATTGTTTGTACTTATTGTAAGTCGCTTTGGACAAAAGTGTCAGCTAGATGAACTGTAATGTTATGTAACGTATCGGGGAAGAAAAAGTCGCATTGGTGCATCTCTACCTAGATTGAGTAAAATATTAATTTATTCTACCTTTAAACAGAACAACACAATTTTGTGATGAACCAGATCCATTTTTTAATCCAGAGCATAAACGTGAGGTTTATTTAATTGTTAAAAGAAGCTACTTTTAGCTGAGCAGCGGCTCCATTGAGCCATACAGCTCTCATGTGTGTCCCAGCCCTCAGACTTAATAATGAACTGTGTGTGTTAGTGTTGACAGGTGTTTATTTCACACAAGTAACTTTTTGTATAGCCTCCAAACCTCAGGTCTTCTTACAGATTTCAATATTCACTCTCGGGACGACCAAATAGCATCGAACTAAATAACTGAGATTGCTAGGAAATAAGCTACATTCTGTGTCTCATCTCAGCCTTTATAATGCAAAGTAAAGCTGCAAGTGTGAACATGTGATGGATAGTTTGACGTTTTTTAATAACGCCTTCATTATGTCTGTTGTCTGAACCTGTTGGGGCATCGCTGTGTTATATTTAACACTGTATTCTAATGGTCCTTGTATACGTCTCCTCTAAACATGAGTGTCAGATTGGATTTATTCTCATCAAAAATGATCCAAAATGCTCCATTTTGTGCACTGCCTATCACACGGTCCAAAACTGAGCATCATCATTGACGTGGCTTACATGCTTTATGAACAATATCATTAAGTAGAGATGATAGGACATGTTCATGATTGGATATCACATTATTTATCATTTAGTTGCTCTCTTTCAGTATAGTCAGGCTAAAGCTTAACTTTTTGAAAATGCCCTCCTCTATGGATTCTTCTTTAACTGCACTCTACGTGTTTTTGCTGATCCTTAAACTGATCCTTGTCCATTGCTTGCACAGGACTTTGGTTTAATTCTGCAGTGTCAACATTAAATCAGATAGGCCTACCAGAGGGCGAACAATGCAATCTTTCCCTTTTCAGCAGAGGTTGAACAATAGAATACTTTGTAAGGCAGGTGTGCCAGCTTGGCCTTAGCTGTTCTACAGAGCTCACGCTGTAGTCACAGGAGGAGCACGAGAGGCAAAAGTGCTGAGCTAGTTTTGCTATAGCAGCCAGCAGGTAAGGCTGTAGGGAAGATTGCCATTTCACACCGCTCTGTCCTGCAGCCTCACAGGTGGACTGAGGGCTGATATGAAACCCGAGGTGGGCTGCTGAGAGGCCTGATGTGTAAAGCAAGGATCAAATTATATCACTAGGCTGCCGAACTAAGCAGGTTTTTACTCAGTGATACATTCAAAAGAGGTGTAACTTTCAACACTAAGAGATGATGAAACCTTGCAACAGACAAGCTGACTTCCAGGCTTGTGGATGTGCAGACAGTTCACTTAGTGCATTGTGTGTTAACATTAACTCTTGAAAGGTAAAAACACTGAATCCGATCCTTTTCTTGTGCTCAATGTCCACACAGTGCCTATAAGTGCTGCAGAGCTGCTTGGGGTTAGAACTGGGCTATGCTGCAAAGTCACAGAGGCCTAAATAGCATGAGTCTGCCAGTCTTGTTAGTAAGGCTTGGTTAAATGCAGCAGCTCATTATAAATAGAAAGCAATTTCCTCCTCGGGTGGAACACAGGGCAAAAGATTGGGGTCCTGCTACCACCAGGAGGCACAAGTGAGTAACAGGATGTAGCGAGCACACACATGCACGTAAGACAACAAACCCTGTAAGGAACTCACAGTCATTCCTTCATTCTTCTCCGTTCTTGCTCTTCCTTTGTTTAGTCATAAGACACACAACACATCCTGCATGTGACTGTGTCTCCTCTGCACCCACCTTGTCTAGGGGACAGACAAATAGTCTGCAACCCTCCTGCCTTTGCTTTAAGGTCACTTCTGACTTATCTTTCTGAGACTCAACACCCCGGGCAGCTCCTGCTGAAGGTAGCTGAGCCAAACAATGACCTTTTCGTGGTGAATGTGATTCATACATCTCATCCTTCGTACGGCAACACATAGAGAAACGCGTATGGTATCATGTAATGTTTGCCCGTACCACTGTTATTGCATAACTCTGGAGCTGCAGAGCTATTTATTTTACTGGGGACAAAAGGGCACAAACATGTAAAGACGGAAATATCTGCACACAAACCAATACAGAGGTCATTTTGATGGTAGCAGAGAACTCACAGCTTTCATCAGCTTCAGCATTTAAAAAAAAATGAATAATTTTGCTAAATATTTTCTGTATATGAATGATTGCTATAGACTACGGGTGTAAGAAAAGTAACTACACTTGAGAGCCACAATATTATGTTTTGTGATACTGTATCAATTCTCAAAAACAGAAAGTAAACGTTTTATATTCAGATGTTATGCATATGGCGGTGTGTTTTTTATACGATGACAGTTTTCCTAAAATTTTGATTTAAAAAAAATCACAATTCATCGCCTTGCTTATGGTATTGATAAATCAATATGTATTGAATAGTAACCTCTGTTTCATGAAGCATATCATATCGCCAGATTCTTGCCAATACACAGACCTACTATTGACAGGGATTAATGAACACAAACACATGCCACACATATGTTTGCCTGGTTTTATTGAGTACCTTGTTTAATATATGGATTTTGGGTTAGAAAGAATTTCCTTCGATGACATGTAGTGTCACAATAAATTCAAGTGGTTTACACAGTAAGAAGTGAGGGGGGCGGGAGAAGGTCATCGTAAACAACTGTCCCCCCTGTTTAAGATTAACAAGTGAAGCTTGTTTACAGTAATGACAGTTACATGCCTGTCATCTCCCAGTAATGTAATGTTATTGTGTTTTCTACTATGACATACAACCAGACAGCACAGCTTCACTAATGCCATCTTTAATTGAGATGGCAGGTTTTGCGCAAATAAGTTCCATTCATTTCGTTACTTGACATTCTTGCACATTTTTTTAAATGCAGCGTGCGAGTGAATATTAATGGATTACACAAACAGAAGTATGTTGAATAGTAAGATTGTCATCCACAAGAACCACAGTTTTATCCTCAAAAGTCATATATGATTTAAAGGGCATATTAAAAGTTATTCCAGTGTTACGAGACACCTTTTAAATCGATTTGTATAAACTAGTGCTTAGCTTTATGGCACACTGCAGTTTTTAAATGTTAAATGTATACTGGCCATAGTTCTTCAGCAACATCTGTAGGCAGCAGAAGTTCCTGTCAAAGGTTCATACACTGCAGTTTAACTAATCACACAGATCTATCATCAGTCGTCCCCTGAAGCTTGCATCGACAGTCAGTTCACTCATGCACAATTTAACAGCGACTTCAATGAACTCTCAGGCCTGTTACACAATACAAAAGCCACGCTGAAGCAGATCCTCGGTAATATATGTTGCATTTCCATGCAACTCTGTTACAGGCGTGAAATGCACATTCTGTGTACCACAAAATGAGCAGCTACCAACAAAGAAGAAGTCGTTTCTGATGTAAATACATACTAACAACCATCACAGTGCCAAACTTGTGACTTGCAGCCAATGCCTGTTGACTGATCACAGCCACCAAGCGCTGCAGTGTGACAACCAGCAACTGAGAGGCATCCGCCAGATTGTAGTGGCTCTTGTCAAAGATTATCAGTGGCACAATACAGTGAAGTTTCTTTTTTTGAGCTGACATCTGATAGTATTGTCAGCCTCCATCTTCCTTTTTCAAACTATTTCAAGGGTGCAGCTCAGGTTCCCCCTCCGCACACTCGTTGATGCAGTTTGTCTTTGTTATTCCATTGTATTAAAGTGCCTTGCATTATTTGACAGCTTTATAGTCACTCACAGACAAACCAAGGTCACAGTAATAGTTGTTTTCTCCAGGCTCTGTGCCAGTTAAGTAGTGCGTATTGTACATGTGTAGAATGGAAAACACGATTTAGAAACCTTTAGCCGTCATGCTCCACAGTCTTTCAGGTAATCACCCTTAATTTACATTTTCCTGTCTATATTTACAATTCAACTCTCAACTTGCCATTGTGTTTTTTTAAAAGTTTTTCCTAATGTTGCTGTTTGCTACAGTCTTTGTTTTGATGTAGTAATCGTAGTCTGTGGTTGAAGTCTATGCTCGGGGAGTTGATGACATGTATTTCCATATGAGGAGCGCTTCATGTGCCAATGTTTTGGCTGCGTGTGTAAAGAAGAGCGTGTGACGGATGAAGCAGTTGGCAGTGTGTGTGTGTGTGTGTGTGTGTGTGTGTGTGTGTGTGTGCGTGCGTGTGTGTGTAATGGCTGGCACAAGCAGCAACGTCTGGACTGTGGACTCCCATAGAGATGATGGTAGAAGTATGTGTTTAGTCACTTAACGTAACTGCTCATTTGCGGCTCACACTAGCACTGTCCCTACTTGTTATCTTGAATGTGTATTTCGGCATGTGTGTGCAAGTGTGAGAGTGTGTTTGTGTGTGTGAGAGATTAAAGAGGGAGTCAGTTAGCTGTGTTAGCTTTGTGTGGACACTATGTGAAAGTGAAGCCATGATAAAGTACAGCAGCAGAGCATGTGCGTCAAACAGGCCTTCTTAAAGGGGAACGCCCGACGATTTCTGAATTTATATGTTTTTTCTCTCAGGCTCTGTAAATAACACGTGGGATTTCTTATGAGTACGATGCAAGGAACAACGATTACAGTGTGTGACAAAATATTCAAAGATTTGTATGTTTTTTTCTTTATTGATTGTTTTATCCTGCTGATACTGTCAATGTAATACTTTTTTCGGTAATGCAAATGTTGTGTAATGGCATTTTCCACTAGTTAATATTGGTATAACAGCAAAATTACAGTTGCAACTCTGCAATCGGTTGCTAAGTCAGTTAAAAGATAAATAACATCACAAAAAATGAGTAAAACTAAGTAGTGCCAGTAAAGATAAAAACAATGATAATATAATGTAAAAATACAACAGTATACATAGATTCATAAATAATATAAATACATGTGAAAACATAATAAATGTTAAAATAGATACAGTATACTAGTAAAACTATTGTGAAATGATAAACTTTACATTGTAGCGTGCAGGTCTAACACAGGCTGACTGTCATGTCCTATACTTTGCTTGTCCTAACTGCATTGAATGAAAACGGCTTATTTGTTGTAAAACTGATTTCATAATGATTAATGAAAAACATCTCCACTCACAGGAAATGACAAAACATGCAAGTGAAACACAAAACGTCTAAACAGTAAAGTTGGAGATCACAAATCACTTCGCTGATTCGCATACCGTAATTTTGTTCAATTCAGGTCGAAGTTCAAAGTCACTGACTGTGTAGTTTGTTCATTTTTATTTCCTAAACTGAGGTTGCATCACCGTTCAAATGCACTTCAGTACGTACATCAGGGAGTGTTTTCAGCTCAGCGGTACGTTCAGTCGGTTTGTGGTCCAAGTTGTCACGTTCACGTCAATACAAAACCAGCCTGTACAAGCACTGTGGGTTTATAACTACAGTATTATTTATGAGTTATGATTGTTTCTGTGGCTTTTGCTCTCTTTTAATGAGAATTGTTCTTTTCCTTATCTTTTGTCTTTGGTTTACTTTGGTGAAGAATAGACATCTACGCACAGTGGAGTAGCATAATACATCTCTCACATACTGCTGATGTGAAATGGACCAAATATTTACATTTTATCATATAACCTGCTACTATTAAACTATAATTGTTCCATTTGTATTTGTACTTGGGGCTGACTTTCCCATTGTGTGTGCACGTGTTCCTGTGAGGGTGACTGAGGTAGACAGGGTGAGGGAGATGAGTTTAACATGCGAGGCATGATAACTGAGGATGACACCTAATCATAATGGGAAGAGTTGTTAAAGAGACAATGAAGACAGGTCTCAAACCCAGACAGAGCGTGGAGGTACATTTGAGCATAATTTTCTTTCCTAATCATGTCATGCGGATATATTATAGTAATTTCACATCAGGACAGATACTGTATTTACTGCATGGAGTCAGTTAACCAATACTCTTCGATTTAAGCTTGGTCGTGTCCACTGCCTGCTTGAGCCAAAAGCTACAAAAGAGGAATTTCAATAAAAGTTTAGAGCCGAGCTGATTCATTGACGTGCAGTGTGGAGCTGAACAGCCGACGTTTGGCTTTTGGGATCTTACTTTCATTTCCTGAGTTCAGCCATTGTTTCGGTTTCCATGACAGCCACTGTCATATGTGCTTCCTTACATGGACACACACCTGCACGCATGAATATGTTTTCTTTCAGATTCACTGTATAGAGATGGAGCACTAACATTCACAGGTACACTTTGCAAATGATGAACTACAAAGAGTGAAAGCCAGAAAGGGAAGAGAGGGGGATCAGAGGTCTTTGCATTTGTAATTTGCATTGTGTGTGTGTGTGTGTGTGTCCATATTTGTGATAGCGATAGAAGTGTGTGGGCTTGACTGAAATGGAAATACACGAGAATGCTTTATACCCCGAGAGGTGTTGGAGCATTCAGGTTGCAGATTCACTATTTGCCTCTTTCTTTACGCTAACAGTCACATGAACTCAGCATCCTTTTTGGCTGACACACACACGGCTGATTGTGCTGTATCGTGGACGACTGCTATAAAAATACTGTGATTCTAGTAATACTGCACTGAGCTATTACTGCGTAAAGCCGAACAAGTACGTGACAGTCTGTGGTCTGTGACAGGAACTGAGAAAAACATCTTGATGCAACGACTACATCGCTGTTCAATTCGGTCGACTGTGTAGCTTTAGAGGGCAAAACTAAGCAATACATCACAGAGCTTATGCAAGAAATACTCAGTGTGATGTTTTCTTTCTTTGTGAAGACATTGGTAGTGTGGGTATACTTAAGATGACCTGCACTTGTAGTGTTTTCCTTGGCAGAGTGACATCCACCTCCTCACACAACTCCTGCCCGCCCCCACAGTACTTCACACACACACACACACACACAGACATAAACTTGGTGTGTACACATACACCACACTCAAATACACGTTTATATACTGTGCATACAAACACATAGGCCCAGCTATATAGAGCGACAAAAATAGCGGCATAAATGTGCGGTACATGTGAGGTATATGTCTTATTTTCTCATGTAGTCGCTGGATTTCAAGTAGAAACAAGACATTTTGTTTCTGCTGTCATTGTTTTATTGTTGGATTTAGTCAGTAGTTTGAACATGTATGCAATGTAGAGACATGCGGAAACACATCTCACTGTTTCCTGATGAGAACTAGCAAGAAATTATAAATAAACTGTTATAAGATGTCAAATGACTGTACGTAGGATCAGCTGGTATGGTAATGTAACAGGCCTTAAGATTAACACAAACCCCATGCATAACACACACTTAAACAGGCATCCCAACATAGCCTGCACACTCACACACACTTATTTACTGTGCAAACCTGCAGGAGTAGGCGGTGAAGAAGCTCTAAATGCTGGCTGCCCTCACCCCCTCCTGGCTTGGCTGGATGGCACTGACTGATCTATACAGACAGGGGAAGGGAAGAGGGTTAGCGAGAGATGGAGAGCGCATGGGGGAGGGAGATGAAGCGGGAGAGTGATGTGGGAAGTCCTACAGAATATATGTCTGCTCATTGTGTGCAGGATCAGATCCAAAATGACATTCTAACGTTTCTGTGAGATCTGCTCTCGAGCTGTCCCCTGGCTGATAGCTGCAGAGTTTACGCTCATGTATTGGCTGCTGTGTCGTCTCACCACGCTGTTTGGTAGTATGTGCTGACTGTGCGAACTCTCTACTGTACTATATATGGTTTGTGTTGACATTGGTATTATAGCTCGCAGTTTGTTGTGTTTGCGCTGCTTGTAAGCGCTCTGGTCGCACACCGATATCAAACATGCATGATGTCACTCTGACTCATGTGACTGTGCACTCGCTGCCACGAGCTCAGATGTGTCTTTTCATACACGCACATGTAGTAACACTCAGGTGGCCATGTAATCAGAATTACATGAAATGGGCTGCTCAATGCATTTGTTAGAGAATTCATATCGATATACTAGCGCTGCAGCGATTAGTCCTTTAGTCGATAGAAATGTAACCTGCATTGATCATTTTGTGTCATTTCTTTAAGAAATAATCTGGTTCCAGCTTCTCAAATAAAAATGTTTTCTCGGATTTCTTAGTCCTCTGCTCTGAATATCTTTGGGTTTTGGATTGTTGGATTGCATTAACGTAGAAATTCAGGTTGGGCTTTGTGAAGTTGCAATGGACATTTTTCCTAATATTCTGACATTTTATAGAACAAACAAATCATTGAGAAAATAATCAATATTGGCATACACAGTCCTGACATATATACTGTTTGTGTCACGGTTTCTGACAGATAATTTCCATCTTTAACAGCCGAGTTCACATCTGACTTGCGGGCATGTGCTGCATGCCATCCCCTCTTTCTCCCCCTTTCTCTCTACGGCTGTTCTATCCATTAAAGGCAAAAAGCCCCACCCCCCTCCAAAAAAAACTGCAAAAAGAGTAGAATGTCAAAGCCTAATTTCATAACATTATTACATTAAAATTGGCTTAATAATTTAGTCACGTTAACCAACGACCTTGAACCATACAATGATCACTAAAATGAAAAAAAAAAAACATAGGTCGTAATTTACAATTATTCTCTCTTTTACTTTTCACTGTCATGCCATTAATAAAATATAGAGATATTTTATGGCTGCAGGCCTCCTCCCAATGTCATTACTTAACATAAAGCATTGAGATTTATTACAGACCATCGGTCAGGTTGACTGCCCGGCCTAGTTGATTTGTGCATTTAATTTATTGGCACTAACTATGAGACCCGTGTTTTTATCCGTCTCTAAAGTACAAGCAGAGCATACAGACATAATAGTGGTATTTTCATCTAGTAACTTGGCAAAAAAGTGAACAATCGTATTTCCCAAATTGGCAAACTATTCCTTTAAATTCTCTATTCTCTAACTGTTTGTCATCCTGATTGTTTATACTGTAATTGTATTCTGTCTATTATGTACACACTATCTAGTGTCTGGGTCTGAGGATAGATAGTGTCATATGCGCTGTGATTACTTTTGATACTCCTGGTCTGACTTCAGGAGGTTTAAAGTTTAAAACTGACTTTGTTTAGATTTGAAAAAGAAGATCTGTTTTATTGTATTTTTATAACTCCATTTCCACTCTTTATTAGTGTGCACAACATGCAATTGCTGCATTTCAGTGTGTAGTCAGGAAGAAGATAGATGGAGCCCTCTGGGCATTGCACACAGGGACATTTAAATTCTTAATAAGTTTGCATTACCGATGTCCACATGGCTCAGTCTTATGGTGAGTTATGTAGAAGAATGCGTGGTTGAGCGGGTTAGCATCCTTTGTCATATGGCGAAGTGAGTGTGTGAGATGAACTGCGGCTTGCCTTTAGACGGGAACACTTAGCCTGTGGCAGGGGAGGGCCTGCACGGCTGTGGGGGTCGACGAGGAACATGTATTATGCCGTGTGGTCGACGAGGAACATGTATTATGCCGTGTGGTATCCGGCTCTGCATTAGTTTATTATGTCCTGCTAGCGTGCATTTTTTTAGGACAGAAACATGTGCCGTGTATGTGTCTGTCTGTGTATGCGTGAGTGCCAAATGAATCATGTTGTGTGTGTCTACCCAACAGAATAGCAGCAAGCGAAGTAAACACGTACACAGCTTATTGTATGCATACAGTATAATGTATGAGCAAAGAGAACATACTACTGTAAAGTCTCTTTACAGCACAAATAAACTAAGATGAGTCAGAGATATTTATGGTCATCCCCAAAGGCCTCACTCTCCTTCTCTTTCTGTGTCTCTCCCTCGTTCTATTTCCGCTCACAGTTTAACATGCTGATGATTGAATAAATTGTTGTTTAATTGAGCGAGAATAGTTATCAGTTGCTATTATATTGAACATGCTTTCTCGAACCAGGAAGTGTCAATTTGCATAAAATCCCTGCGCCTTGGAAAGCTACAACTGTTCGGACAACATTATTACATGCGGCTTTCTGTGTCTTTACAATTGTTACTCAATTACTGCTGCAGAACACATGGGAGAAAAATATATTATTAATTTCAAATTCACATAGAAAAGGTTACCACATCCTGGTACTTTGTTGATAGATCTTTAGCAGGCATATAAAAAGACATGCTGAATATCTTTAGTTCATTTGTACTTACTAACGACCTAACTGAAGCCAAATTTACGCCAACAGATTACTGCAGCAGCAGTTTGGTCCTTTTCATTCGATAAATGCCTCTAAAATTGTTCACTTGTCTCTCCGTCACTTCCCTTCCATCCTTGGATGAATTGTTCCGTTCTCTCGGCTCCCTGCGGCCCGAGCATGCTCCGTCACAGAGGCAGCAGCCATAAGCTTAACTCAACCTTTTACTTCAGTAACAAAGACGCCCGTGTCTCCTATTCTGGGCTAAGTGCTTCTCACAATCTGCAGTAAACTGTTGGGAAAACGAGACCCGCAGCCCACAGCGTTCCTGCGTTTATGGTGTCTGCAGAGAGCACAGAGCAAAGCATAAAGGACTCCCTCAGGTGGAAGAGGCTATTATGTATATAATATATATGTATACTCACAGTGTGTGTGTGTGTGTGTGTGTGTGGGGGGGGCTTTTAGCATTTGTCTGTATTGTGTTTTCTAAAAGCCTTTGGGCATCCCATGTGAAAAGTTAAATGAGTGTTAGCGTTGACAGACAGATGTTATGGAGAGCAGCCTGTGTGCAGAGTTTACGTTGACCTGCCTCATGCATAAAGGATACAGAGGGCCTCTCTCTGGTTTCATATCTTCACGTCCCAGGACTGTCCTAAATAAGCTGAGTCACCCTGTGCTGTGTCCACCTGCAGCATGTTGCACATCGCACTGCGCTAACATGAACATACCACCTTGTTCCAGCGACGTGTGCCTCTGTTGTTAGCTTCACTCCCAATCGACCTCAACCTGATGGCTTTATGTTCCGGTGTTATCGCCGCCTTTGAAACAATCGCAGAGAGGCGCAATGCTGAGTTACATCACAGATTCTAGTCTCTACATACCCTCTAAAAGCTAAAGTATGTTTGTCCCTTTTTTAAAAATTCTCTCAGATACATTCATGCAGCGGTGGGCGAGAGATCTCTAACTGGTAGTTCAGCTTAGTGAATCAGTGTTTTCACCCATCTGGTGCCGTTTTGTCCTTATTTGTGCTTTTTCCTTTTTTTCTTCAACAAAGGCAATATGCTGAGTTGCAAAAGACTACCGGCTGGCAACACCTGCGCAAAGCCAAGCAACATTTACCTTTGTATCACATGTTATCAGTTAATCTTCCAAGCTAAAAACAATTAGTTTGTTTTGATATTCTTGGATTACAAGTGCAGACTACTGTTATTTCCTGTTGTGCAGGCTCAGAAGGTGCATGCATGTCAGTGGTCAGCTGTCCGTACACTTTAGTCTTTCTGGTGTGTTCAATAGCAACAACGTTCAATCAGTCTTCTTAAGTTCTTGCACTTCGAGGTTGTTTTTGTGTGCACTAAACCATGAAGCCAAACAGCTTCTGGTCTTTTCAGTGTGAATTTGAGGTTAAGATACTAAACAAAAACGCTGATGTTCCCATCTTTCTTTCTTAGATCGAAACGTCCTTGTGCACCTCAAGGTTTCATGTCATGACTTATTGCCGTCGTTGTCTCTGGTGTTTCAACAAAAAAGTTGCTTTTGTCTTGACTCCATTGAGCACATTGATCAATACTACAGAGCTGGATTGGATTGTGTTTTTTATCCGTTCATGTCTGTGTGTTCTGTATTTGTGTTTCAGTGTTTGTGCCTGTGTGTGCGTTTTACACCCAACACACCGTATTAATGCCATGCTCATGCTTTTTCATGATAATCCATCATATCTGGTTCCTTACACTAATCTATTGTTCTCTTATTTTCCGTGTGTCTGCAGGAAACAGTTGAGTATGCCTTCCTCATCATTTTCACAATTGAGACCTTTCTGAAGATTATCGCTTATGGTTTGGTGATGCACCAGAATGCGTACGTGAGAAACGGTTGGAACATGCTGGATTTCGTAATCGTCGTCATAGGGTAAGTCATCAAGTTCAGTTATTTCAAATGACTTATTATAAAACGTAGTGAATAATGTATTCGATTAAACCTGTTACCTGCTCCACTGGGCATCATGCCAGCTGATTTTGCAGATCATGAGGTTTTGATATTTCAGTTTGGGCTTTCAGATTTTGCAATTAGATCTGAATTTGACAGCTGCAGTTCACAGTGTCTCTGAGAGAGGCAGTCAGTGTTAAAGTTAAAGTTGCTTAAGCCTCTGTTCCAAGCAGCCAAGTGCTAATAGAGACCCTCATACACCCACAGTATATGACCCAGAAAAGACAGAGAGAATAAATCAGAGCTTTACCACCACTGGAGTGAGTCACCATCTCTCCATACTTCATCTCTTCTCCAACACTCCCTCCCGTTTTTCCCTCTCCTCTCCTCTCCTCTCCTCTCACTTACTGTCTTTCTCTCACACTCTCCCATCTTCCTCTGCTTTGTCTCTGCAGCTCTTTCTTATACTTCCCCCTTCCATTTTGATCTTGAACGTCATGCTTTACACTTCCCCACCTCAATCTGCCCTCATTCCTATCCCCTGCACACTCTCCTCTTGTTATCTTCATCCTTATCGCAGCGTCTTTTTTTTTTCCTCCTCTATCTTCCTTCCTCTCTCTCCTCTCCTACACACAGTCCAGTGGGTAGCTGGGTCAGATCTCTGTCTGTATGCAGCATGCAGGGTTGATCTGCCATGCAGTCCAATGCAAAGACGGCTGCCCCTGCTATGAAGGGTGACTGCTGCCGCCAAATCCCTGAAATGACACACTGAAATAATACGGGCAAAATATAGCCGCGTCAATATGGCTCTAAAAACAGTTACATAAATGAATGGCGAAAGGTCAAGGTTCAGCCCACTTCACTACAGGCTTCAATATGTTTGTGTGTCTTTGTGTTTATAGATTGTAGCAGGTCACGCTAAGGTTCAACAGGGGTTAGAAAAAGGTTGTAGATTCATGAAGGCTTGTATATATTTTGTCGTTCAATAATGCTCTTCATAGAGAGAAAAGTGTTGAAATGCGAGAGAAATAAGGCGTGTATAATGTTACAGTAAAAAGCCTTTCTGGTTGACTTATCAGAAGTAGAAAAGAGTCAAAATGAGTGGGGGGTTAGTTTAATTTAAAAGATAATTGTATTGTAAAAGGACGTGGGTTTAGGAAATGTAAATTAGCTTTGCAACAAAGAAAAAAGTAACAGTAAAAGAACATTTATTGAATTTAGCTGAAAAAAGGGACATTTTACATTTCGAGGGTACAGTAGTTTGAAGTAGAGGTGAGTAATTATGGGATAGGAAGATGACAAATACATGCTAGTGTTGCCATTCTTTTCTGTACTGTATGAAAATCAATTGGCAATTTATTTTTATACAGCACAGAAATACATTGACAGCAATGGATGCCTAAAACAGAAGAAAAAGTTAAATAAAATTCCTTAAACACTGTTAGCGTGGTTTACAATTTAAAGTGGTGTGCTGTTATTGGGCTAAAACAGTTACTGTATTTAATTGTTTTATTATTATCATTACTGTGCATCCACTTGTATGATGTGAGGAGACACAGTTATGCACCTTGACTGGTAAAGAAACCTGATGTGTCACTTTTATGAAAGCGGTTCTCCTCACGTAAAAAGCAGCAGAAAGGTGTCGATATGTTTCCTTTTGAACATGACTGGATGAGTAATGAAGCCCCAGTGGCAGGCGGTCAGTCTTACAGCTGTGACTCAGTATAACATAAGTCTGAGCAGACTGTGCTTATAGGCCCTCAGAACTCCTTCCCAAAGGCAGCTTCATTCACTGCTTTTAGTCCACAGCTTTGATGTGATGTGTCAAGATGATTTCCCCTCTTGGCTAGGTGAGGAATGTCTAACTGACTGTAATGAAGTGTCCTCTTTCATGGTGAGAGATGTGTTCACTGCTGATTTCACTTTTGGACCACTGTAGGAAACATGTATCTGCTGTTTGTGTACTTTTGAAAGGGTCTTGAGACAGAGAGGGTGAGACGCTGCTGTACTGCACGCTCAGCATCGCCCCCCGTTTTCATTATGCAAAGAAATAACTGACGATTGTTTTGTCAGGTCTTAAAAATACTATGAATATGTGGAAGCTACCGGTAACAGTGTTTACTCCCCAGTTTTTATACCATTCATTCACATTAAATAGTGCGTCGTATTTAATATATGTGTAGTGCTCTTGTTAATCCAACTGCATCCTGGCGATAACAGTATGGTTTGTGGGTGGCTGTAAAGTAAACTGATGACACATGCTACATTATAGTTTCACATATATAAATGATGCTTTGAGGGATCGACAACAGTGAAATAAAAACGCTCTCAGCCAGGAAAGAATTTTAAGGGCAACGTGTGTTAGATGGGTTTGTGACAGAACAAGCATCCATTCAATGGCATTTTTTAAAAAGTCCCAAAATGACATTATTGGTGTGTGAGAACACCCACAGGGTTTACTTAGTAATAAGGTGAAGACGCTGAAGGTTTGAGCACAATTCATCTGCTGTTTAATGAGCTATGATATGTCACTGTTAATAAAATGAGTTAAGGGAGTAAGTGCAAAGTAAGTAAATACAAAGAGATGCAGGATGTAGCATTAGTTCCTCATCAACACATGATCACTACGACTGTATGTGATTGGTTCACACTTATTAGGTCATCAGTTAAGGCGTGCTAATTCACAGTTACCTGATACATATTTTGATATGCGTCCAAATGAGGTGGATTCAAGTTACATGAAGTTTTGTTTCAGACCCATACATTTGCTCAGCCTCTCTGAAAGCAGAACAACCTCTTCTAACGGAAATATAAAGATATTTTTTTATTTCATCAAACTGGTCATCAGACGCAAACATTGACCTGTCGCCGCATGTCCCGACATTGACAACCTACGAGGTGGAAAACATGGCTTTATATTTCTATGGGAATAGGTACTGTTTTTATCGATCGACTAATAATCGATCAATGGATTAATCATGTCAGCTCTACTAACATGAGATGAGGATGCTCTGGAACGTACAATACACAACATGCTCTGATGCATGTTACATGGTATACAGCACGTTTTCCTCAGCAGACTAACAGCGTGAGGTTCTGTCTCTGCTCTCTGACAGACTCTTCAGTGTTGTCTTGGAGCTTTTGACCAAAGAAGAGAAGGTAGAAAGCGAAGCAGAAGGAGAAATTAACCATCCTTCAATGCACGGACATGGAGGCAAACCAGGTGGATTCGATGTTAAAGCCCTTCGAGCCTTCCGTGTGCTGCGACCCCTGCGGCTGGTCTCAGGAGTACCCAGTAAGTACTAAGCCCCATATACCGACACACACAACCCAGTGTGACCCGGTGTGACCCAGTGTGACCCGGTGTGACCCAGTGTGACCCAGTGTGACCCAGTGTGACCCGGTGTGACCCAGTGTGACCCGGTGTGACCCGGTGTGACCCGGTGTGACCCGGTGTGACCCGATACATACGATAGGTATATATTGTATGCAATGATCTTAGTTCTTTTTCATTAACTATACGTGATTCTAGATGTTCTGAAATATATACTGTATGTATCAAATTTGTGAGAAAAAAAAAAGAAAGGAAAAATCCTTACTTACAAATGTGTTTCTTTCCCTCCTTGCGTAGGTTTACAAGTGGTGTTGAACTCCATCATTAAAGCCATGGTCCCGCTGCTTCACATTGCCCTCCTGGTCTTATTTGTAATCATCATCTATGCTATTATCGGCCTGGAGCTTTTCATCGGTAAAATGCACGCAACCTGCTTTATTCCTGGATCAGGTACGCCCTCTTGATTGTCTGTTGTACACATGAAATCGAGTCAATTTTCTACTCTATAAAATCTTGTATTTTGAATACTGTAATAATCAGTAATTTTATGTTAAATGTACATTAAAGCTACAGTGCACTGACTTTCAACAAACATCAACGCGCACACCTCGATTCTGAAGGAGAAAATAAACGTTTAGTCTGACAGCATGTCGGCCCAGTTTAACAGGCGTCAGGTTGACGTAACGTTAAATATCGTTTGTTGTTTGTGCATTAAACATTGCACAAACTGAAGCATAGAAAGTCTCAGGCAATGTTTTTCGTAATTGCACGTCAATCACGTTGTCTGAAATGTGGAATAAAACATGATCAGTGTACTTCTCGTTGCAACACCATGACAGAAAGGACATCCCCAAAGTACATCTACAGTATAGACAGAAATAAGCGCGTGGGTGATGACATTTTACAAACTGACATGGGAAGTCTCTTCTGGGGTCCCAAACTTCAATTACCTCCTGGCAACTGGCCATGTTGTTCTCTCCCAGGGGGGCTGCTTACACACAGTGTTTGTTTCCCCCCCTCCTTCCCTTGTACATGGCGCTGCTCTGCATGTTCATTTGAGTGATGCCCGGTGAGACTGTTTTGCTGGAGAACAGCAGCTTTTCTCCTTGCAGATGAGAAGGGAGGCAGTCAGGTGATTTTACAATTTGCTGCGTGAGAAAACTTCCCCTCGCTTGAAACTATTTGTCCTCTCTTGGTCCTAGCAAGTGTTAATTCTTCAGTGAAGCCTAAATGTGAAATAAAAACTGTATCCGCTACTTTTGCTGTCTCGCTAGAAAGTCAAACGATTGCTTAAATTACTAGAATCAAAATTGGACTTTTATTTGCAGGCCAGATATAACAATACATTGTAATTAAACATGGGGAAATCGTCTGAGTAGTTTGAGACCCCTGTTTGAAATACTCAAATATTTTAAATGCAGTCCTTTTTCCGCAATTGTGATGATTACAAACACAGTTTTTTCCCTCTCTTTCTTTAGATGGGATAGCAGAAGAGGAACCAGCTCCATGTGCGATCTCAGGGCACGGGCGACAATGCCCCATCAACGGCAGCGAGTGCAGGGAAGGCTGGCAAGGTCCCAACGGAGGCATCACCAACTTCGACAACTTCCTGTTCGCCATGCTGACAGTGTTTCAGTGCATCACCATGGAGGGCTGGACGGACGTGCTGTACTGGGTGAGTCTCTGCCCTCCCAGTTCAATATCCTGTGACTGTCACACGCCTTCAGCTTAAATGTCTTCTCACATCAGACACACATGTGACTGACATTCTGATGATGAAGCTGCTGATAACTTCCTGAGGCAGCTCTTATCACTCTGTTATGATTGATGGACTAAATGATTGAATGCATTCAACAACTCACAACAACAATAAGATGCTACCCTGGTACTTTTAGTATTCCTGCAAGATCTCTGTTTTTCTTCATCTGAAGAAAAAAAAGCTACTTTTCTCTAACTTTTCTTCTGTTCTTTTCTTTTTTTCTGAAAGTTTCTACCTCTAACAGTTTCTTTCGCTCTTTTCTTCCTCTCTTCCCCCTTCCTCTCCTTCCTCTGTCGTGATGCTTGTTCCTCCAGATGAACGATGCAATGGGCTTTGAGCTTCCATGGGTATACTTTGTCAGTCTTGTGATCTTCGGCTCCTTTTTCGTTCTTAACCTGGTTTTGGGTGTGTTGAGCGGGTAAGCACCTTCCTCTCTTTGCAAACAGAGACCTTCTGCTTGATTTCAGGCCGGAGGTTCTCTGCTCTTCTATGTGTTTCTGTCTGTTAACCGGCTACTTTTGGCTCCTGTAGGTCAACGACGCCATCGGATGGGAAACACCTTGGATTTATTTCGTTAGCCTGATTATTCTGGGATCCTTTTTCGTGTTAAACCTTGTGTTAGGTGTGCTAAGTGGGTAAGAGGAAACTTGTGCAGTGGTTTTTCGTTTGCAGTGTGCAAAGCGTGTATGCAGTGGTTTGTCGTGCACTCTTAATATGCAGTGTTAGCCTGTAAATGAGTAAAGCTATGCTGCAGAGCCTGACAATCTTTATTCAATAATGCTGAGATGTTAAACCTGTGATTGGCTATTCTGCGTCAGGAGCGCAAGATAAATGAATATTCTTCTCTGACCTCTGCTGCCGTCAAACTATCGTGTCCTTTCCACGCCAACTGCAAAGTGAGCGTTTCCTCCCCCACCCCGTCCTCAAACCCACCCAACCTCCTGAGAGAGAAATTAATCTTATTCCTCGCCCTTCACTCCCTCTGCGCTCCTAAGCTCTCTCAAACCCCAGTTTGCTTTCCCAGCTCTGTGGAGTGGGGGTGGGGTATTACAGTAGAATTAACTCTGGATGGTTGACCAGCCAGAAAAGCATGATTTAAAAAATAAAACGAAAGCCAACAAGGTTAACAGAATCATCAACTCAGACACTCTTGCAGTCCTGTCAGCTGCTTTAAGATTGGCGTCATTTATCATCCACATCAACTTTCAAAATGCTATTCTATAAATACTGCGGTGCTCCCGTCTTACCATCAAGCATCTTTGTTTTTGTCTTTTTCACTATCGGAGTTTAAATACACATTTTATTGACAATATCCCACGTGCACGGAATATATTTACGTAGCGTCTTCTGGATCCCTACATATTTTAGTTTCCATGTTTTATATAATCTATGAGTTCAGACGCTGTGCAAATGTTTCGTGTCTCTTGAAACCATCTGTCCACCTAAATTGCCTTTTCTGTATGATTAAGATGCTCGCCTGAAGGATACGCTACTGTACTGTCGGGATCTAAATATAGGCTGTGTTGTCTTTCGAAGGTGTACATCTCCCTCCAGTGGCTAGGGTTCACACAAACACACAAGGCATTAGAAGGTTGTGATTAAAGTATGTGAATATGTAGAATGTCTTCATTCAGTGTAGGGAAAAATATCATATTGTTGCATATTATTTAATATAGGAAGGAAGACTCCATTTCGTGTGACACAACATTTTTCTTGTTTGCTGAGAAAGTACGTTTCTCCTGCTGTGCGTGTGTGTTTTTGGTCTTTTATGCACTCTTTTTCTATTTGCATGTGTGTGCGTTTTTTTGTCGATGTGTGCCTCTGCAAATCCAGAGAGTTCTCCAAGGAGAGGGAGAAGGCCAAAGCCCGGGGAGACTTCCAGAAGCTGCGTGAGAAGCAGCAGCTGGAGGAGGATCTGAAGGGTTACTTGGACTGGATCACTCAGGCTGAGGACATCGACCCCGACAACGAGGATGAGGCCGACGAGGAGAGCAAGCGCAACCGTAAGCACCTTCTCCCATTCCTCCCAGAGTGATGCTGCGCAGGCATCACAAGAGCCCTTCAATACAGCCAAGTGATCTGTTACTGCCACACCGAGAAAGCTGTCCAGCAGCGTGTATTACTGTTGGCTTGAGTGGATTGTGAACTCTAGTTTTGAACGTTTTTATATAATCTGGAAATGAAAGAGTTCGGACTGCAGAAATCTATAATGTGTCATAGTGGGAGTTTTGGGTGAAAAAAAAAAAGAAGGAAAACAGGTGATTAGCTAAAAGATATTTCTCTCAGGAGGTGAAATATGTATCCCATAATAGTGTTTAAAACAAAACAGGGTCTCTTCCTTGCACTCCTGTGTCCATGCGGGTGGAGAGTGCTCTATTTTTCTTTTTGCCCCAGATAACTGTTCAATCACGCTGAGACATATCTAGCACAGATACAGCGGGTATTAACTAGGAGAAAAGAGCCTACAAGTTGAAACACGGGCTCCTCTTTTAGCCCTACAATGTTGCGTCAACTTTTAACAATCACACAAGAGGCAAATCCACCAGAGGGGAGAGAATTTTCTCGACCGGCAGTAGCATCAATAGTCTGTGATGCAACCCGTGCAGATCTTTTGTTGGACTGAATCAGCTTTTCATAGGTCATTCTGGGAATTGTAGGAAATCACTAACTGAAGCAGAAGTAGATGAAGCCGGTTGATCGAACTGGGCTGCAGGTCAAAGGTCAGTTACACTGCAGTGATTGCAAATTTGCACTGTTAACAGTTTAATAGCAATTCATGATGGAAGGGTACCACAATGATGCAAACATGATGAACAATATTTGGGCTATGGTCAGTGAGACTTTCCTGGCTTTACACAATGCACGCCTAGATACTACATACCTACGTAACACAGAGCTATGCATGTCTTGACTTCGAGGTGTTTGAAGCAGAGCCGCAGAGACTGTTCTTATCTTCACGCTCGATGGAAGTCCCTGATGGAAGTGGAGCACGCTGTGACTACCACTAGAGTTTATCTGAGAAGGGTAAAAAGGAAGAGAAAAAAAAAAAAGATGTTACTTGAGCAGTAGAAAAAAACTCTTAATCCAAATCCTCTTTATATAAGCAGCACACGATGCAGAACAGAGAAACTTCAACTGATTCACCTTATAATTTGAGTTGTAGGATCTTTATTTTTGACACTCTGTCTGCTCATTACGATCTCCCCTCATTTTTTATTGTACTCTGTCCATTTACTGTCGCCTCTCCCACCTGTCTTTTCCTCTCGTCATACTTCATGTATAAAGTTAAAGTTTAGGCTCCTAAAGCTGTGGAGGTTCTGTGTGACGAGGAGGCAGGTCCATACTGCTTTTCTTCAACATCCATCCCGGCTTTTGGTGTCTGTCGACGATACATGACGGTCCCCTGCTAACACGTTCACATGCAAATGCTTCAATTGGCACTGTGACATGTTAGTACAGGGCCTCGTCACCTGCAGGCGCCTTCAGTGACTAACAGCTCTCCATGTTGTTCTTCTGCCCTCCTCAGTGTCCCGAGCCCCCGTGGCTCCTGCTGCTCTTGTCATTGTTGGATATTGATATTTTGAATACTGTTGTTGTCCTGTGGTGCTTGTCTGCTCTGACCCATTTTGATAGCAGCCCATTCTCGCCCCCCATGTCCCTCTGCTCTGCCGTTGTGTCTGAATGCATGGGCTTGCATGCATTACACATGAAGGGGTGACTCTGGCTGACCTTACTGAGAAGAAGAAAGGAAGGTTTGGGTGGTTCAGCCAGTCGTCCGACACTCATGGTAAATCCTGTGGTTTCCCTCCAGTGTTCTCTTGCTTTTGTGTGTGTGTGTGTGTGTGTGTGTGTGTGCGTGCGTGTGTGTGTGTTTGATGCTCAAAATAATCCGCTACAGAAAAATGTGTCTGTTTTTCTTTAATAATCAGACCAGAGTCAGATCAGAAATGAAGTTTTTTTTACAAAGATTTAACGGTTGTTAGGAATTTACTCATAGCGCAACAGGACAGGACAGGACAAGGACAGGACAAGGACAGGACAGGACAGGACAGGACAGGACAAGGACAGAACAGGACAGGACAAGGACAGGACAGGACAGGACAGGACAGGACAGGACAGGACAAGGACAGGACAGGACAGGACAGGCGACAAGTGTGAGAGACAAGTTGTGCTGAAAGACATGTTGACACAAAGACACATACTAATAATTAAAACATTATATATATTAGAACATATTAAAATACACAAAGTAATAAAAAGATAGTTAAAACAAAAAAACCTGACTAATGTAATTAATAGAATATGCAAATTATCATAACAATTACAAAGTCACCCATAAACTAAAAGTGTTTCTCTTTATTAACAAGCTGCTGCCAAAAACACATTTACTTTACTACTACTTTACCTCCATCTATCAGTGATCAGTCATTGGTCTGTTCTTTACAAATACTCTACATTATTGGTGAATTAATCGGGACCTAAAACAAGGACGTTAATCAAAAATATAAGCAGCAGTGTCCTCATAATCCCAGTTGGAGCATCCAAAGTGACTGCTGAGTGAGTCTGTGTGTGTTTGTGTGTGTGTTGCTGTGCATCACTTTGTGCTTTACTATTGTGTTAAACCTGTCGTGTCCGAGCATCACAGCCTTTTTCAGTTTTTGTTCTCTCCTTTTTTCCTCCCTTTTTTTTGTTTTTTTTCCAAAGTTCTACTGGTTCTAAATAAAAAGCCTACTCATTAAGCGAGTCTGATATGGAATAGAAATGCAGCTGCGTTTGATAGCCGGCACGCCCCGTTTCCTTTCCATGTCCCATTTCAAAAGCAGCGGCTCAGTATGAATATAGGAAACAGGGCTAAACCCAGATCACTACTCCAGCAGTCAGCACTATTTTCAGAGCTGAGAGCTGTCCGACCACTCAGGAATCAAAGCCAACACGTCTACATAAGCTAAGCAGCAGCACACACCATGCTCCCTCGTACGAGTTAAAGCACTGAGACGTTTCGCACAGTTAATCATCATCTGTCTGCGCAGACAGTCTTTCCGCAGCGCTGGCAGTACTTTGAGTGTAGCATTTCAGAGACAGCTTTAAGAGCTCTGTCCTCCTCGGCCTGCTCTCCTCTTCCCTCTGCTCCCTCATTGTCTGCATCAGTCAGCCCTCGTAGAGCAGCTGTCCACTCGCCTGTCCCATGTCAGCTCCCTTTCAGCACTTGGTAAATGATACTAATGATGACAGTGATGCACTGCCACAGCGCTTAGCTCCTTCCTCTCTATGAGGTCGAAAGTTTGGTAGCTGCAACGTGGCTTTTGCAATGAAAAATACAATCATTTTGTTACTTTGCTTTTAAAATCACTATCAAATAAGTGCGAAGCGCTTAAGTTTTGGAGTGTGATCTTTTTTTTTTTTTTTTTTATATATCTTTGCTGATGAGTAAAGTATGTTCCTTTAGTGTATCTTTTTGCTTCTCTTTGAAGAAATGCCTGTCAGAATAACCTGACGTGATGAAGGCAGTCTCCATCTTATTTTTTTCACACTTCCTCCCCCTGGGATGCAGTGCACTGAGTCTATGCATGTGAGTATTATTTTGTAAATGTCTGCTTTATTTGCTGCCGCAGCGAGTGTTCCAGCCAGCGAAACAGAATCTGTGAACACGGAGAATCAAAACGGGGAGGATGAAAAGACACCGTGCTGCGGACCTCTGTGGTGAGAACTTTGAACAACAAACATTTTCATAAACAAGACCACTGCTATTACTACAGAGAAACATCAGATTGCTGTCCCTTCTGCTGTGACTGTTGCCACAGGGATTTTAAAACATCAATCTGTTGCGTTACAGCACAAACCGCCACGTTTTATCTTCTAAGTGCTTCTTTCTTAACCTTTCGATTTGTGATAAAAGAAAAATGGGTAAATGGTTAAAGCAAACAACTCACTTGCATGTTTATATTGCCTTCCTGCCCTTTAATGCTGCTGACTTTTGCAGCTGGACTCTTCTCTTTTTTTGCCTCTGCTACAACCTTCATTTGTAAACTTTGACATTCTTCTTTCTTTCAGTCAAAAAATTTCAAAGTCAAAGTTCAGGTCAGTATCTCTGTGGGTCTTTGTCTCTGCATGGTGGAAATATAGCTGCTGCTATAGGCGTTCATGCCCAGCATTACATTATACAGATTTTTATTTCTAAATGCTTGCCTTTCATTTTTACTGTATTTTAATGAGATTTTACTTTGGATGATAAATCAACAGCTTTTTAGAAAGTCAGCATGTACCTTTAGGTATTTTTATAGAATAGTCTTACGCAGTATTTTTCACCTCATTTACTGTACAGTATGACTTGCAAAAAATATATTGATGCAGTTCCCCCGTGGCTCTTCCCCCTCACTCCTCTGCATTCTTCCTTAGTGATTTCCTTAAAAAAAAGACACTGAGGGGATGTATTCACTCCACTGTTTAGACACTGAAATCTATAAGACCAGGTGCTGTGTTCTTCCAAATCAATTCATTAGCAAAGCGAGTCACATTACTGTTATTCTTCGTCCTGATCTCGGTTTCTCCTCCCGCAGTCGGCGCTGGCGCCGCTGGAACCGGTTCTGCCGCAGGAAGTGCCGGTTGGCTGTCAAATCGGTGCCTTTCTATTGGCTGGTCATTATCCTGGTGTTCCTCAACACGCTCACCATATCATCAGAGCATTACAACCAGCCCATGTGGCTGACACAAGTGCAGGGTATGAACAGCTACAGTACACCAAAGTCTTTTTAAAGAAAGAAAACCTTTTCGTTCATTTTGGAACGACCTCCTTTGTCTATTGCTTCGTTAGGAGACTATCATACGTTTCAGTGAAACTAGCTGGGAAATTCAGTGACGATTTCAAAGGATTTCTGATTTTGCAGATCATGATGATGGATATTTCTTTGAACATTTGAACTATTCTCTAACTTTTTAGAATACAAAATGTATAATAAAATATTAGTGAACATTTTAAAAATATTTTTGGTTTTATTCATATTGTATTTATTAAAATGCATTTTTTTTTTTTTTATGGTGCAGCTACTATATTTGTGCAGCCTTGGCAGATCGTTTTAACAGCAACGATGATTCTTTGCATCATTCATATCTCTTAAAGCAAAGACACCTCTACACATGTTTCACCCTAAACCTCTTATCTCACATTTATTTTTGCTTTTTAATGTTCTGTCTTTTTCTCTGGGTTTCAGACGTGGCCAACAAGGTGCTGCTAGCCCTGTTCACATGTGAAATGTTGGTGAAGATGTACAGTCTCGGGCTACAGGCTTATTTCGTGTCACTGTTCAACCGCTTTGACTGCTTTGTGGTGTGTGGAGGAATCACTGAAACCATTCTGGTCGAGCTGGAAATCATGTCTCCTCTCGGTATCTCTGTGTTCCGCTGCGTCCGCCTGCTGAGGATCTTCAAGGTCACACGGTAAGCCTGTTACCCTGCTGTGTGTGTGTGTGTGTGTGTGTGTGTGTGTGCGTGTGTGTTCAGTTCATCACCTGTCTTTCCTTCTCTCCTCTGCTTTATAGTCACTGGCAGTCTCTAAGTAACTTGGTGGCGTCTCTGCTCAACTCCATGAAGTCCATCGCTTCCCTGCTGCTGCTGCTCTTCCTCTTCATCATCATCTTCTCCCTGCTGGGCATGCAGGTGTTCGGTGGAAAGTTCAACTTTGACGAGACCCAGACCAAGAGGAGTACCTTTGACAACTTTCCCCAAGCCCTCCTCACTGTGTTTCAGGTATTTACTGTTTGGACTGTGACTGTTACACCACGGCCCGTCGCTGCATTCTGCTGAAAATACATTTAACATGCAGATCAAAATGAAACAAAAAGCTGTTGTACAGTTGTTTGCACAAACAGATTTAGAACTAATTATGGTGAGAGCTTTTACAGACTGTTGAAGGCTAAGAGAAGAGAAATGGAGCTAGACCAATAAATCCGCCAGACTGATATATCCTATATTGGCTTAGTGCAGATAGTAGTAATGAAATGCAAAGCGAGATTTGAGGTTATTTAGAAAGAGTCACATTACGTAATGTCTACCAAAGAGCACTGGCAAGTTGATTACTCAAATGTACCGCTTAGTATACATCGTGGTCACAACTCATCAAAGAAATCTGTGTGAAGATTGTTCTTTGTGTTAAAAGAAAATACTATCAGCTGATATATCGTTTTTGGATATTTTGAACTCCCAAATATTTTTAGCAGTATCACAAATTCAGTATTTGGTCGAGCTATGAAGAGAAATGAATTGATAAATGCAATCGTAGTGTGTAACATTGTCTTTAGAATTTTTGGTGCGCTACCTCAGTGTCAAATTAAGATGCATACAGTATATTTGGCCATATTTCAACACCTCTGCCCATCCACGGCAGCTGTAACAGGTTTACCGTGGCCTCTCAGCAGGGACTGGAGTGTTATTGCATGTGAAAAAGTGTCGTCAACATGTGCCCTGTATGCACGTGACACACCTGCTGTTGCCGCATCTCCCACGAAATAAATGCGCTGATGTATTTTAGATCCTGACTGGAGAAGACTGGAACGCTGTGATGTACGATGGAATCATGGCGTACGGAGGCCCTTCCTCTTCTGGGATGATTGTGTGCTTTTACTTCATCATCCTCTTCATCTGTGGAAACTGTATCCTCCGTCACTGATACAAACTGCTCATACAACCTACGCTCTTTATATTATTTATTGAAGGTATGAAGCAGTGTTAAAGTGCTTTTACAGAGAGAGAGAGAGAGAGAGAGAGAGAGAGAGAGAGTTGTCCTTTACTGAACACTCAGATATCCTCCTGAATGTCTTCTTGGCTATCGCTGTGGACAACTTGGCAGATGCAGAGTCTCTCAACACGGACGAACCAGACAAGAAAGGGTGACAGCTGAATCTCCTACTGTGTCTTACTTATTACTTTCTTTACGTTTGCTCAAACTCTGCTCTCCCATTCCTAACAATATCTGTGTTCATTACAGGGACAAAAAGGAGGAGGAAAAAGATGACAAGGTGTCCTTGCTTTCTGACTCGAACAGTAACTTAGCTTTGCAGTTTGAGGAGTCGAACACTCTCTAACTATCTACTTGTCTGTAAGGAGGAAGAGGAGGAGAATGACGACACGGCTGCGGAAGAGGAGGATCCAGAAGTTCCATCGGGGCCTCGGCCGGTCATCTCCGAGCTGGTAAAGAAGGAGAAGATCACTCCGATCCCAGAGGGAAGCGCCTTCTTCATCTTCAGCAGCACTAACCCGTATGAAACACACATCGCGCTCACACGCGCTTTACACACCTGGACACATACACACGGGTAGTGCCTCGTATCACACTGATGTCTGTGGCTGTGCTGTATTTACTTTGTCCTCCAGGTTTCGCGTGTTTTGCCACAAACTCATAAACCACCACATATTCACCAACCTCATCCTGGTGTTCATCATGCTCAGCTCCGTCTCGCTCGCTGCTGAGGATCCGATCCGAAACCTCTCAGCTCGCAATATTGTAAGTCCACGAACCGTCAACAGAAATGTTTTAATGGCCTGGAACAGACTGTGTAGCAAAGATAAGCGAAGTAACAATATTAATACATCACTTTCCTGGGTGTAATGTTAGTTAAGCATTTTGAGACGCAGTTGTGTCATCATTTGTTGACCACACTGGTGGCTTTGCATGTTTTAGCCCATTTATTATAACTTGCATACGTTACATTACTAGTAACCATTTTAAAAAGCATTCACCACCTTGATACTTTGTAGAGTTTATGCAATGATTTCTTTCTTTTGAGGTGGCATTTGTGATTATGTTTCAATTAGAATCATTTGATATGCACGACAAAAAAAGCAACTTCTGAACATCACCATTGTCTGAGGAGGATTTAAAGCGTTTTGCACATTAAGTGAAGCAACAAACAAAGAACGCATTTGACTTATTTTCAGAGAGATGTCATCAGCAAAAATAATACAATTTTACCGGCATGAAAGACACATTTATCTAAAGGAGTATAATCAAAGATTTTGTAATTTCTCTGCAGAGAGGCTGGAGCTGCACTTTCTGTCCACTGTTGTTGTTCTCCTTTGCACTATAAAGAGGGGGAAAATGAGCAGAGATAAAGGGAGAAACAGATTTTCCTTGTACAATATCTATGTCATCTATCCTGTCTTTGACCACGCATTTCAAAAAGATTACTTGCAGTTTATATTCCAAAACTATACATTCGGTGTAATTACCAGGACAAAGACTGTACCTGTCAGGACGCCGGGATAAATGCTTGAAAATACGCGCAGTCCAAATGTAATGGAGACGTCTGGCAACCCTCCTCAAGCTGGTCTGTTGCAAAACTCATGATTTGGGCTTTTAGGTACTCAACAGCAACCTTTTAAATGCAAGAGATTCACGTTATCATTTTGACAATGTTGTTTGCCTCTTGGAAACGTTTTAACGGCAACAAAGCTTATGAATGCAACGTGGCTCTCACATCGCAGAGTCTTTTAATGCACCATAAAGGAGAGCTTTTAAAAGTGTGGCCTGTGAGGACACAGCGTGTACAAGACAAAATAAAGGCAATGATTATTTCACAGTGACGCACTTTATGCCAAGCTAGTGTCAGGTTTCTGGATGAACCTCTCGTACTATCTGGAAGGTTTGAACTGGGAAACTTTGGCTGACAATAATTTGAAGGATATGCAATTTATATGTTAAAAGCTAAAACAGGCAAAAACACTGGTGCAGTCACTTTTTGTCAGTATAATATAATATATTTCTACGGTTATTAATGATATATACTGCATAGGAAATGACGGAGTAGTAACATTGCCTTGCACTTAATAAACTAGTCTGAGGATACTTTTCGCAAACAATTAATGTACCGTGTGATGTTTTAATCTAACGACCTCTTTCCAGAAATTTGAATTTTTTTTTTCATTCATCTTGTTTACATATGATGTATGAAGCTGCACGATGAACTGTCTTTGTTAAACATGTACGTTGCTTTTTGCAGATACTTGGTTACTTTGACTATGCTTTCACGGCTATCTTTACTGTTGAGATCGTATTGAAGGTAAATGCCATGTGTCCCCTGTCCGTGCTGTGACTAACCATACCCCAATAACACTCCAAACGTCTCGTTGCCTTCCAGGTCCTAGGCTATGCAGATTATGTCTTCACTAGTATGTTTACATTTGAGATCATATTGAAGGTAACCCCTTAAATGACAACGAGAGCCTTGCTGCATTCTCTCCTTGTGTGTCACCTGCCACTCAGTACAACCTGGCTTGTTTGTTTCCTTTCTCTTATTTACTTTTTTTCTTCATGGCACCTCTTTTAAAAAGCAAATATTGGGAGTTGTTACTTTGCACACACTTACACGAACACACGATTTGTTCAAATTACACGAATCAAAGAAGTCTTGTTGGGGGAAGGAAACATCGCATCTACATCACATTACATACTCACATGGGTGTCACGTCATTCCGGCAGTCATCGCTGAAATGATTTTGATGATGCAGAATCGTAAAAAAAAAAAAAACATGATGCAACCCTTTGTGCGATGCAACAAATTTTAATGGGCTGTTCAGACATCATTAAGGCATTGGCTGAAGTTGAGTTCGAAGTCAACTCCCGTCAAAGCTGACTTCATGCCTCTCGTACTGACTGCTCTTCAGATTACTCATAAAAGAGGGGGCAAAACCAACCATGTTCCTGCCGAGCATGGTTCAGTCTGCTTTCCCTGACTGAGTGCATAGAAATGTGGAGTTGCGTCTGCAGGCATTTGTGCAAAAAAAAAAAACCTGCCAAGTCCATCGCTGTTTTACTTCCAATTCTCCAAAGCTCCTTGTTAGCGCTCTCCCTCTCTCTGCAAGGCTCCACATTTACATGCACTTGGAAAATTAATCCTTTACTTTTATTATTTGAAGAAGAGTTATTTTGGCTGGTTTTTCTTCTCTGCCTGCTGAACTCTGAAGTTTTAATTGGGAGCTGCTTCCCCTTAGTCTGAACTATTAAAGAACATAATGGAATGTGCTTTAAGAGGACGGTCCACATGAATGTGACAGTAAGGCCATTTCTACTTTCCAATCACTATAATATAGCTCTTGCAGGTACTAAATATGCCTGACATCATGGCAACAAAATGCATGCTTTATTGCCTCATCCCATAGTAGATTGTGAAAAGAATGACTTACTACTACATTCATGTAGTTAAGGGCTGTGGGGGTGGCGACGGTAGATCTAGCCTCCTGTTTCACTGCTCTGAGCTCGCCACCCCGAACCAGAGTGATCTAAAAGAGTGTGGAGACGTGTGCGTGTGTGCAAGTTGGAGAGTGACGTATGTGAGGGTATGTTTTTTTTTTTTGCTGTTTAACATGTTCATGCACTTCATGTACAGTATGTTTGTCTGCTTCATTTGCAGAGTAACTCTGTATTTGTGTGTGTCTAGTGTGCTTCTGGATGAAATATGTGTATTTGTTCTTTGTCATTTGCTCGTCTAACTTCGTCTGTCGTATCCTCAGATGACAACGTATGGAGCCTTTCTACATAAAGGGGCATTCTGTAGGAATTACTTCAACCTCCTGGACCTGTTGGTGGTGGGAGTTTCCCTTGTTTCCTTCGGTATTCAGTGAGTATAAACAAACACAGACACATTGGTTGCAGCCCTTTTTGACCAAATAATTCCGGGAACGATGGAGCCACAGGAACTAAATTCAAAAGTCCCCTCTTAGTATTCATGTTTGCATTTCCTGGTTCCTGATTAGCCAGACACTACACCCATTTACTTTCATCCTTCAGGTCCTCAGCCATCTCAGTGGTGAAGATTCTTAGGGTCCTTCGTGTTCTTCGACCCCTGAGAGCCATCAACCGAGCCAAAGGCCTGAAGGTGAGGCCTCCTCGCTCAGTCATCCTGCAGCTTGTCCACAGTCGTAACCACAATCAGTGTAGAAGCCGCAGTCTGTAAACGTGTGTCTGTCTCTGTCTTACAGCACGTGGTGCAGTGCGTGTTTGTGGCCATCAGAACTATCGGTAACATCATGATCGTCACCACTCTGCTCCAGTTCATGTTCGCCTGTATTGGGGTGCAGCTATTTAAGGTCAGCAGCTAAAAACAATCTGCCTCACACATGAAGCCAGAGATATTGAGTTAATACTTTTAAAATATGCTTTATTAGCTCGAAGATAATGTGTTTTCCTCCACAGGGAAAGTTCTATCGCTGCACGGATGAAGCCAAATCCAACTCAGAAGAGTGCAAGTTAGTTTTACTTGTCTTGTTCCTTCAAAGCTAATGACCTGCAATTATAATCCTACTTTCCGCCTTAACCGCCACGCAACATGTCATTTTCTCATAGGGGCACCTACATCCTGTATAAGGACGGAGATGTGAACCAGCCAACCATCCACAAACGACTGTGGCACAACAGCGACTTCAACTTTGACAACGTCCTCATGGCTATGATGGCTTTGTTCACTGTGTCCACTTTTGAAGGCTGGCCTTCGTAAGACGCAAATGTTTTCACCTCAATGTTAGAGCATAGAAAATGACAACAAGGGAGGATCTCAGTATTATCTACA
>CALSBV010011423.1:12557733-12579863 GCA_943590825.1 Bovichtus diacanthus
TTCCATCTCACTTTCACCAAAAGAGCAAATAAACGTACTTCCCAAAAAAATGCCAAACTATCGCTTAAATGTTTAAGAATGGAGCTGCGTATGTGAACGTGTGAAAACGGATGAGTCAGTGAGCGTTTTTTGTTCTTTTTTCATTTTCCCCTCAACTGCCTGGCCAACAGCTCTGTGTTGCGAAGAAGGACAGATTACTAGTAAGAGGCAGAGTGTGTGGTGCAGTGCTGACTTTCCTTTTAAATAGAATAGCACTCACTGTTTGTCAAGTTCTTGGCACCAGTATTTCTGCATGTAATATTAGCATCAACATCAATTTGGTGCAGATCTAGTACTCTGGTGCACAACCTGTACAAGTCGATACACTATAATGCAGTGAGACCTTCAGCTGAAGCAGCCAGCAGGCGTTCTTGTGTGTTTAACATGACCAGATTAAGTCTACATGTCAGTGTGAGAGTAAGTTTTGTTTGTACTGATCTCACATCCAACTTGCCCACCACTCGCTCCACCTCACTCAGGGCTATTTTGGGGATGCCTGGAATGTGTTCGACGCCCTGGTTGTGATTGGCAGCATAGTAGACATTGTGCTCAGTGAGATTGATGTAAGTAAAATCTCAGCTACAACAAGCCCCGCTGCACTCTAACCTTTCTCTGCTCGCCTGCACTTCAGATTTCCAAGGCAGGACTCTGATTTCCGGCTTTTTTTATCTGATCAATCTTAATACCTTTTCTCCTTTTTCTCTCTTTTTGTCCTCCCCTCATCCTGCCATTTCATTAAATCCACTCTTCGGATCATCTGTCTTCTCCTTCTCTTCGTGGTCTTTCTCTCTTCTTCACCCTTACATGTAACGCCATGCATTAACAGCACTATTTTGCTGATGCTTGGAACACATTTGATGCCTTAATTGTTGTTGGTAGCGTCGTCGATATTGCTATCACTGAAGTTAATGTAAGTACTACTTTCTTCTGCCTTCCAAGTTGAACTGAAGCCTTACAGGAAAGCCACATGGCAATTGCAAGAATTATTCCTAAACGCTAGTGCAGTAGTTCCCAACCTTTTTGTCTCCAGGACCCTGAAAACGAAACAGTGTCTACCTGTATCCTCTTGAAGAATTAATTAATTAATCAGATTTATCGATGAGTCATTTTTTTTTCTTCTCTGATTTCTTTAATTTAAAGGATTTGTGTGTCCTAAAGAGGTAAAAGTATGTAGTATTTCCTAAACATCAAGAAAGGAGAAAAAAAAAACACAATTTAGTGTCACAGAAATCTTTTTCTTATTTCATTAATCACCTGACGACCCCTCAGACTTTGTTTGGGAACCACTTCTCTAGTGTGTTCAGTGTAGCCTCCACTATAAAATGTTATCTGCTAAACTATCATGATACTTTGCATTTTTATTTGTGAAAAAAAGCATTCATAGTTGTTAAAGTGCCATTGGCTTATTCTGTAAAGCTTCAGATTCACCTTCATTTATGTCCTGTTGTTATTACTGTTACATTACAGCGCAATGAGTTCATCAAAATAGTCTGTCTTTGTTGGCATTTTCCTTCTGCTAAATGTTTTATTGTCGATGTGTTGCACAGTACTGTTTGTTGCAGGAATCATGACAACATGTCTGATTAACATGCTGATTGTTAACCCTTGGACACAACAGTGAAAATACGGGACAAAAACAGGAGTCTCTCACATTTCTTTGTGAACTGAGGCCTGTATTTGGTTCCGAGCTCGATGATTAATCATGTGGTTTTCTAATTCTTACTCTTGTTCGTTTTGTTTCCATAGAAACTTGTAGAGGCAAGTATGACAATGAAAAAAAAATGTTGTGTGTGTGTGTAACCTTTTGTCTATAACAACTTTATCTCCGGGACCCCTTTACAGTGGATTAATTGGTCATCGAATGTTTTATTGATTCAGGCAAAAATAGATTCAAATTTTTTTTTTTGTAGAACAGTAACATATAGATCTAACTTTGATCAAAGTCAGTCGCTTTAAAAATTCATGTCAAGACTTGATAAAATAGTGGATGACTACGTCTGTACTTTAACCAACTACAAAAATACTCTTCTCTTTGTAGCCATGCTCTTCACAAAAACACCTAAAACAAAGACTTAATATCTGCTATGGACTTTGTTTGCTTTGAGTTTACAAAAATGGTAAAGACAGTCAGATTTGTAGTCCAAGGTACAAACAAACACCAGGAATGCTGTGAGACCAGAAGAAATAGTTGCGGTGATGATGGTGCTTGTTAGAGAAAAGACCCCCCCCCCCCCTCCTGAGTGCTCTCACGTCTGAGCTGCAGTGCTGTTTTTCTGGAGTTATATTTCATGTTTTCTGTGTTTTCTCAGTTTGTGTTCCTAAATGTGTGTCTGCATGAGTGTATAAACAAGCACTAACTTTGTTTGAAACATGCGGTGGTGCTGTGTTCAGGTTATTATTGTTATGCATGTGTGTCTTTTTTTTTTTTTTTTACATGTATACAGTTTGTACTTTAAGATGTGCTGTATGTATAAACGTATGTGTGATGTGAATGTTGGGGACATGATGTTGATTTCACAAGGACGTTCATAGTCGTTCTTGTGAGGCACCTTTTATCCACCATTTACATTTATTTGTTGTTTGCATTGCATGTGGTTGTTGCTGTTTGTGTCATACGGCAAACTGACTAGATCAGATATGAAACTTTTCCATGTAATCATTTGTGATAGCTGATCTACGATGGGTTTGCATTTTGATTTATTGATTTTTGCTTCATGCTCGCCATTCCAGTCATGAGCTGCGTGATTGTTTAGTTTCTCATTTGACTGCTGGGACTTCTCCAAATGCATGCTGGGAAGTGTCAGCCATTCACTCCCTAACATCCTTTCCATATCCCGCCTCTCACAGATGGCGCTCGGTCACTCTCTCCATTCCCCTCCGGTCAGTTTTCTCCATAGAGCTTTGTGAAGTTTGTCCTTTCTCTCTTGCCATACCCCTCGATCTTTACCTCCAGACAGAATGGCGCTGGAGCTCAGAGCTTGGAAATGTCCATCCTACACAACATTAACGACAATTTTAATATAGAATCTGTGGATAGCAATGGGCTTGAAAAGCTAAAAAATGAAAAACGTGTGTGATTTTTAAGAAATGTCATCTTTCACTTTCCTCAAAGTTGTGTAGACCACTGCAGCTTCACAGATTTTTCATTTAATGCATAAATATTAGGTAAAACAGATACGTTATGTAGTGAAATGGATAGAAACCGAAGCTTTTCACTTACAGTCCTCAAATTAAAGTAAAAGTCTCAGCATCCTTTTACCATACATCAGGTAAGAATCTGTGAACTAAAAATTCATCAGCGGATCAGAAGACACTGAATTAGTCCTTATTTTTGTACATTTACACTGATGGTGTTTTAATGCAGCTGAGTTTGAGGTTCTTTGATGATCTTGTGTTTGTGTCTCTGTGAGTGATTGTCTCTGTGTTTTGTTCTGTCTTCCTGTAGTGAGCTCTTAAAGCTCAGAATGGAGCTCATGTGTAGCGCAGGTGTGTAGCCTCCAGTCAGGTGCATGAACACTCCAACAGTAACTCTCTACTCTCTCTACTCTTTACACCTCTCTGCCTTTCCTCTTCGTCCTCTTCCAGTGTGACTCAATCTCTCTGGTTTTACTTCCTCTCCCAGTTTTGGTCTCCTCCTCCTCCTCCCTCTCTCTCTCTTTCTCTCTCTCCTCTTCTGCGGTTCATTCACCTCTTTCTGCACCGGACTGTGAGCGCGCCCTGCTATGGCAGTTTTGTTGCAGGGCACTACTGACATGCATGAGTTGCTGCATTGCTATGAGTTCACCAATGGCTCCTCATCATTGAAATGTCTTGTGTGTGCGTGCAGTGCTTCGCCAGCAACGTGGCAATGCTGAACGCATGCTCCATCACGGCTGTGGCCAGGATTACCTAAAGAACCTCCTCAAGCTAATTCTACATTTTTCTTTTTTATAATTTCTTCTCATTCTGCACCTCATACTGACGGTTTGTGAAGTATCGTACCGAGGGATTTGAATGAAGCCATATCTGTCTGGAGTATCTCTTTGTTTTCAGTGCTGAGCCTCCTGATATGACTCTTTTCAGTGTTGAGTTAATCCCATTCTTTTGCAAAAAAAAAAAGAAAATCACATTATCATTATACAGGTTCAATCTAACTATGATTGATTTTATTTTTGCACCTCTCTGTGTGGAAATGCTCGCTGAATACTGCTGATATCCTGCAATTTATTGTTGATGACAAACAATAACTGTGTATGGGTGTGGATTTGTGTGAGCGAATGTCAAATTATTTTATTACGCTCGATCTGTTTTTGGTCAGCAAATACTTGGTTTACATAAAATCATTACAATCCATAGGAGAGGGAGATCGCAGCTGTTTTACACGTACTCCAATCCTTTTAATGGGGGCCATTAATGATGCACACAATGTATGATTTTTGTCTAGTTAAGTCATATGTTGACGTGCCTGAATCTGATGCCTGAATGTTGATACACAGGAAATACACATTTTTAGCTATGAGTCGAGGCTCTGTAAGAGTAGCAGACGGTGATTTAATCATGACATGAATTCATAACATTTGTTACGTTAGTCAGTTAACGTCTCTTTAAAGTTGTCTGTTGCACAGTAAAGACATCTCAACCATAAAATCCATGTAATCCCATCAGTAATGACCATTACATCGGGGGAGTGATAAAGTTGTCTGCATTACATGTCACGAAGTAATGAAGTAATTTCATGTTGTTTGTCTTACATAGGAATGTTAAGCTGTAAACCTGTTGTGTGGCAGTCCTTTAATGTGTTAAGATAATGTGTTATGTCTGTCATTATATTAAGTGTACATAGACGGTGATACATGAACGTCTGTCTTTGTCATAGTGAAACAATGAGACAGTTTTGTCCCGTCAATGAGAAGAGTAGTGACTTTGTTCTGTCTGCGTCTTGACTGACGTGTGCTGGCGTTGTGTGATGAAGACTTTTACAATGTTATGTTTACATGTTTGGCCCAATGTGTGTGAGACCTGCGGGCTCTGTACAAGTCATTAATACAGGTCTTTGATTTTAAAGCCAACGGAGACTCCTCAGGTGGATGAGCAGGGGGTAAGATGCTCCGACCCCCCCCCCTCCCCCATTCCCCCCCTTTCAGGTCCATGCCATGTTTAGATCTGCATCTCCTGGTTTCTGTTTTTCTTCTGTTTTACCTCCTATGATCTATTGCTTATTTCTATTTTGTTTATTTTCTCATGGTATGTTCCCATTCTCTTTTATTTTTTCTTGCATTTGTTTTGTTTGTTAATTTGCATATGTAAAAAAAAAAAAAAAAAAAAGAAGATTGCTTTTCATTTTCCTAAATGTTTGGAGTCATTTCTAAGGACAGTGTGTCACTCAAACGTGACACTGCGTGGCCTGTTAGGTGGGAGCGGTTTTTGCGCCGCTCCTCACGTTTGTGCTGTTGACACTGCTTCATGGTCTCTGCCACCATTCTTGCGTGGGGTAGTGACCCATGGATGAGCCCTGGGATCAGGTCACCCAGCCCTGACCTCTGAACCTCCTGGCCGACCCGCTCGGGTTGGCCCCACTGTGACTCAGCATGCAGTGACTCTGGACTGAGGATGCCATGCTTGTATGGCAAGGTTTTCTCCAGCATGCTTGCCTCCTTGCTTCCTTCCCTATAGGTCTTACAGTGACAGGGCTCCTGACAGTGCTTTGGACGCAGTATAACAGAAACATATCAGCTGCAGCTACACTGCTATAGTGACTGTTTAAACACGATTTGACCTGAAATTGTCTAAAATCTGCAGCCTTGTACATGCTGTATAGAATAACTACACTTTGAACATTTAATACATGTTGCCACCACAGCAGAAAACTAATCCATGCTCAAATGCAATACTAGGTTTGCTCTAAACATGCAGTTTTGCCAAAAGATGCAGTGCTGCTTTGTCAGCCCATATGTATCTGACTCCGGGGGTCTCAGTTCAGACCTCATCATCCTGTAAAGCGCAGCCAGGTGCTCTGTGTCCACTAGGTGGACTGTGTCTCTCCTGTCCTCTGACTCCGGACTGTTTCTCCACAGAACACGGAGGACAGCGCTCGCATCTCCATCACCTTCTTTCGTCTGTTTCGAGTCATGCGGCTGGTCAAACTCCTCAGCAGAGGGGAAGGCATTCGCACTCTGCTCTGGACTTTCATCAAATCCTTCCAGGTGAGGTGCAGAACAATTATCTGATCGGTGACTGAAGGTAATATTAAAGTCCCTCATATTGATCCTTTTCTACTTTTTTTCCACTCTCTTTTGCCTGAAGGCTCTGCCGTATGTTGCTCTTCTGATAGCCATGCTGTTCTTCATCTATGCTGTCATTGGCATGCAGGTTGGTAACTAAATATGACAGAAAATGTTTTTTCCTGTAGTTGGTAAGGTTGCAGTTTAATTCATGTGCACAATATTTCTGCTTCAGGTGTTTGGAAAGGTTGCCATGGTGGACGGCACGCACATCAACAGAAACAACAACTTCCAGACTTTTCCTCAGGCTGTGCTCCTTCTCTTCAGGTGTGAACGATTTTGGGGTCAGGGGTCATCGGGGAACTGATTCACTGTGTTCTTAGTTGTCTGGGTTATTTAATTGACTGATTATTTTGCGTCTGCTCCCCCAGGTGTGCCACTGGAGAGGCGTGGCAGGAGATCATGTTGGCTTGTATGCCAGGGAAACTGTGTGACCCAGAGTCCGACTACAACCCCGGGGAGGAGATGACGTGTGGCAGTGGATTTGCAATAATTTACTTCATCACCTTCTACATGCTCTGCGCCTTCTTGGTACTCAATTAAACAGTGTTTTGCTAACTACTAGTTATTTACTTTATAGTGCACTATTTGCAGTGTAGTATTACCTTCTGCTCTGTTTTTCATACCAGAATCATGAGAGAGCCGTAAGATCTTAAATTGTACATTTCCATGTTTAAAGGGTTGTCATTCCTACAGTTTAAGTATGATAAATCTGATAATATATAAAAATCTTGCTCTACATATGTGCTCATCTACAGGTTCATGCAACTTTATAGAAATTCCATAAAAAAAACACGGCTCCTAATATAGAGAGAACTAAACAAAGTTTGTCTCAATAATAATCCGTGCAATCAATATAAATATATAAATATATAAATATAATCCTTTCCAATAAAGTACAATAAAATGTACCACTAATAAACAACAATGCACACTAAGTGAGCTAGTCTGGAAAACTCATGGAATCATATAACATTCACAATTCACGGCCCGTTTTAAACTTTAGGCAGTATTTCAACTTTTATTTTGAAGTTTAGATTTATTTTAACCTAGATTGCTGTAGTTTAAAACGAAATATTCTGTCTGTCTAGTGATTGTGCTTGATGTGATTTGTAGAAACACATTTAAAAGGCCCCACAATGTATGTGAAACACTTATGTTGTGCCCCTCCAGATTATCAATTTGTTTGTGGCCGTCATCATGGACAACTTTGACTATCTAACACGTGATTGGTCAATTCTTGGTCCACACCACCTCGATGAATTCAAGAGAATTTGGTCAGAGTACGACCCAGAGGCGAAGTATGTGCTTTATTACCACAGTGTCCGAAAGTATTTCACACTCATGTTTCTGTTCAGATGTTTGTCTCGGTGATTGTCTTACAGCCGTTTCTGTTTTTCTCATACAGGGGCAGAATTAAACATCTGGATGTTGTGACACTTCTTCGTCGTATCCAGCCTCCTCTGGGCTTCGGCAAACTGTGCCCTCACAGAGTCGCTTGCAAGGTCTCTTCTCCTCCCTCATTTTATTATCTCATTTATAAAATGCACACAGAAATCCTGATCATTAAGCTGGCCTGTTCCACCTTGTTAAAGGCCTCTGTGTGCTCTTTCCTCAGAGGCTGGTAGCCATGAACATGCCTCTGAACAGTGACGGCACAGTCATGTTTAACGCTACTTTGTTTGCACTGGTGCGCACTGCCCTGAAGATCAAAACAGAAGGTATGAGCCGAATATAAATCCCATTACACTGTTCTGCTCCTCAAAACACATACACAACTCTGCTGATACATTTCTCTGTTACCTGTAATCACGAGCTTGCGTGGTTTTAAAATGGCTGTGAGCTGCATTGCTGGCTTCTCAGGGACGCTTGTTTCCCTGTGGTGCAGGTAATCTAGAACAGGCCAACGAAGAGCTGCGAGCTGTCATCAAGAAAATCTGGAAGAGAACCAGCATGAAGCTGCTGGATCAAGTGGTGCCCCCTGCTGGTGGTTAGTGAAATCCGCCTCTGTCTGTCAATGAAATCACACACTCACACCTCCCTGTCCTTCTGTTAGAGTTTGACACACATACGAAGCTAAAGCAGCTCACACAAACCCCATATGCTGCCCACATGCTGTTTGCATAAAATTACAGGAAGCTCCAAACTATTTCCTCAAATTAAAACTCGCTCACGCACATTCATTCTCACACACAAGTAAAGCTGTATTGTGCTGTTTCTGCTCTGCTCATGTTCTCCTGGTTACCCCCTCAGCAGTGTGTTTTTAATCCATGTGTGTCCTGCGTCCTGCCGTGGATGCTGATGGAGGCCACTGACTGTCTGCTGGGCTTTGGGCTTGCATGGCCTTGTAGACCAATGTGCGAGTGCATGCTCTGTCTTCCTCACTAATATCTCTCATATGTATCTGTCTCTCTCTCTCTCTCTGTCTCGCCTTTCTCAGTTTCTCTGTCTCACTCAGTTGTCTTAATCTCTGTCCTTTTCTCACCGCTTGAGCTTCCACAGCTTATTCTTCTCACACTTTTATATCTCTGTATCCAAAACTCTGAGGCACTTCAGAATATTCTGAAGCAGTTCTGTTTTAGGGTGGTGGCATGGAACTAGTGTTGCCTATCTCTCCGATCTCTGTCCCCAGCGTGCTTGTTCAAAGTGATTCAGACCCCTGCTTCAGAATGATTCTCGCACACTCTTCGAATAAATAAAAATCCAAATGGGACAGAAATGCATCATGTCAGGACATGCCCAAACACACACTTCTAAGTACGATGTTCACTGACTAGCACACATCATATATTATCATATTATTTTATTATGTATTAGGCATACATGAGCACAAACAGGTGAATTAACGCAAAAACATACTGACATGTACAGTATGATGCATACTGTAGATCTGCTTGCTTGCATGTGCTAAAGTAGTAAATTAAATGGCATTCTCTGACATTTAAAAAATAAATAAATAAATGTGGTTCATACACCCTCCTGCCTCCTACTAAAAAATATAAAGACATTTGAACAAATTAAAAAAAGTGTCTCAAAGGTAAATGAAAGGCAGTTGTTTAAGATAAATGTTCTAAAAGGATCAACATATTTTCAAATCTCAATTTTTCAGCCTGTATTTCACACTGCAAATTAAAAAAGTATCAATATTTTATAATCATACTGTATGTTTATTTGTAGTCTATCTGACCTTGATTTTGCTCATTCATCAGTCATCAGTTTTCTTCATCAGTAGCGCAACATTAAGGAAGAAGTTACAATAGTTATTACTCACAGCTTTAATGAATCATATTGATACAATTAAATCCCTACCATTTAAAATCAAATGTAATGTAGAAGAGCTCTTCTTTTTATTTATCACCTAAAGCTTTTCGGATGTAGAAATACACAAACACAAAGTGAAGGTTATGTAGCAAATATTTGATTTTCTGTTCTTTTTGAAACACAGCAAAGGATTTCATGTGGAGCAGATTGAGGTACAGTAAATACACCATCAAGATGGATGTATATAATTGGGATATAAAGAGTGCCTCACTTGTCTGCAGTCCATAGGTGATGGACCCACAACCTTTAAGAGTGTGGACGAGAGAGGAGAAGAGTGTCTCCTTCTCTCTCCCAGGGTGCTGTGTGTAGTGACCTGCTGACACAGGAAGCATTTGTGTGGTCTGTTCACTCAGATGATGAGGTAACCGTGGGGAAGTTCTATGCCACCTTCCTGATACAGGACTACTTTAGGAAATTCAAGAAACGTAAAGAGGAAGGCCTGGTGGGTGCTCACCCGTCGCAGAACAACACAGCTATTGCTCTACAGGTGAGTCCCACCGTGTTTGCGTGTGCGTATTATTTATGAGAGAGAGAGAGAGGAGAGATTGTTTGAAATTGTGTGAAAACATGGATTTATGAGCATTGCAATTTTGTTGTGTCAGGTCTGTGAAATGTGTCTTTGGTGTACATTTCATTCAAATATCATTAAGTGTGCTAATGTTATGGTTTATGATCCAGCAGGACGTTCATGATCTTGGTGCACAGTATGAATCAGTTACTGTGTTTTATTTTATGTTTCCAATGTGCAAATTTGTTATTCGTGTCTCTGTGTCTTTAAATATCATAGATGTTGATGTTAAGCGTGTGTCATCGTCTCCAACCACCACTTCATGTGTTCCCATCACAATTCACTTATCGACTCATGAAATTCACAAGCTTGTCGCCATTTCTGTTACCTTATAACGTATGATATATGGCTACGAAATATCCCCATATATCACTGTCAAACAGTAAACATGACCAACTTTTCATTTATTTATAGTGACATTTTTGTGTATATTGTGCTAATTTGGTTATGTACACCTACAGAGTAAAGGAAAGGAAGAAAAGTAATGTTCACTCACTACAGACAAAGCACAGCTGGATGCTACACAAGACATTTGGCAGAGTAATCCTCACAGCAGGTTGCATTCGGGAGAGCACATTTGTCTGTCTGCGTGTTCTCATCTCTCACAGTCTGTCAGTACTGTTAATGTCAGGTGTTGCATATTCCAGCACAGATATGTGTGTATGCCCGGTATGTGTGGTGGTTGTGACTGTATGATGTCAGATTTGCTACTGTGAGTTGTAAGATGAAGGTCCCCGCTGTAGCGTTTAGCCCTCTTATTGTCATGGTTACAGGCTGGCCTTCGCACGCTGCATGATATCGGGCCCGAAATTCGCCGAGCGATATCATGTGATCTGCAAGATGACGAGCTAGTAGACTTTATTCCAGAGGAAGACGAGGAAATTTATAGGGTAACTGATTTAATTTTACATGACAGGAGGAATGTTTTTGGCAATATCCAAATATTGTGCTTTTAAAGTTACTTATCGGTGTTTTCCATGGGAATGTACATATAAAAAAGCTATTTATAAAAGGAAATATGAATCTGCTAAATATGTAGTAGATGTCTTGTCTCTAGTTCATATTGCAACAATATGTAGCTTTTTGTTCATTTGGTTTAGTTTGGCTTCCTTTGTTTTTCCTTCATTTCAATTTCAAACTACAAACAGCGCATTCATTTTTTCCTCACGTCATGTGCCATGAAACCAGCTTCTGAACTTCTTTTTGCTCATGCAATTTCTGAAAAGAAAATCAGCCCTGAGACTTAACATCAATAGCACATTTGTTCTGCTGCTTTGTAAGAAGTAGAAGCTCTGGTGGTTTTACTTTGAGCGTTCCTCCACAGCGTAATGGCGGACTCTTCGGCAACCATCTCATGAACGGTGGTCATCGGCGATCCAACGGCCACCAGACCAACGCCACACAGCGACCTCTGCAGGTGCAGCCTCCGCCACACTACGCCCACATGGAGCAGCCGGTGGGACGCCTGTCTCGAGCCAACGCAATGTCCCACCCCAACCACCATCACCACCACCACCACCATCACAACCGCCACCACAACTCCTACGGCAAGTCGCCCAAATCCACCAACATCAACCTCAACAATGCCAACGTGTCCAGTCTGCCCAACGGAGGACACCATCGTTACTATGAACATGCACCTCCCAATGGCTACCCAGGTCTCCGCAGCTCCTACTACGACTATGACAAGCCCCGGACACCCCAGGGTCAAAGGTACCCACACACTGATCATCAGCCTTTCATCTGCGGCAGGAATAGTTCAAACGATAGATGTAGAGTCAGATCCGTCAGCTGAAACATCTGTGCACCCTGTGTCTCTGAGCACATTTTGTTTGGTGGTGTGTTCTGGTTCCTTAACTTGCCAAATGAAGAAATTCAATAGATAGATAAAAAAAATAAAAAAACGATTCCATAAATTCATCTTGTTCCGCCGTGTACCTGAGACACTGCCATGCAGCTATCTTAGTTTGTGCTTGCTGAGAAGGACATTATCTGTTGAAAGTACTTTTTTTTCCCCCACAGGCAGGACACAGCTTCTTATCAAACCTTCCCTTTGCACAAACCTTTATTGTACTGTAAACCCTTCACTCCATAATGAATCACAAGCAGACTCTCATACTGGCAGTTCATTTAATAAGTGATAATAGTGCACTTATCTCCTGATTTCCCTTGCTCTGTTTAGTCAGCCTCTACAGAATTGGGCCTGTTTCGTTTTAGTAACCAATAAGTTTGGGGGACAATTTCATTGCTGCCACTTTACAAAAGAGTAATGCTTTTTAGTTTGTTTCTTATCTTTAGACTAGAAATTGGAATTGTCACCCAACACTTGAGTCAACATCCGCCATCACGCTCTCTCCTCCTCATACATATATATGAGAATGCTGTATATGTTTCATATACTGTATGATATATATGTCATGCTTTCTCTGCCTTTTCTCTCCTCCCTTTCTCCTTCCTAACCAAAATGCTTTCTCTCAACCATCCCTCTGCTTTCTTGGACAGAAGGCGCTACTATGAGACCTATGTTAGGTATGTTGCTTTTCTAGGTTTGGCTCCAGCGGTTTGTCTCAACAACAAAAGAAGGACTTTATTTTTATGTTTATTTGTTTCATTTTGACTTGATTTTGGATCGGGGAATGGTTGCATCCTTGCTAAGTCAGTGTTATCTGCTATATGCTGGCCAGTCATTTGTCTGGTTGTCATCTGCCTCTGTTGTGACGCAGTTGCATCAATGCTTTGAAGTATAAAATAACATGAATGGTAGTGGCCAGCATATCGCTGAGAGCAACCCTGCTTTATGCATGAGTCAAAGTGACGTGCTTGCTTTGAAGAAGGACCCACATGCTCGAAAAACAAGGACGTTTGTGAGTCAGCGCTAGTTCTGTTTAACGCTCATATGCCCCTAAAAGTCCCACACTTAATTCACTCCAGAAGAGATCTGTGTTGTAATCAGTCTAACGAAGGACCTCAAAGTGGATGGGATGATTAGATGACAGAGTGATGCTCTTCAGCTCGAAACTTCTGCCTGCTGTCTTGGTTTGGCTGTGGTTAATACTGAATATTAAGGGTGGTCACTTGCATCGCTGCTTCCCGGAGGCTTGCGTCTGCATGGCAGTGCATGGCCATATTCTAGTTACTTCCCTGAACAGCAGCAGCCTGCATGCTCTGACCCCTGTGCCCTGACCTCTCATCAGGTCCCATGGAGTCGATGGACACCACCCCACCATCCGCAGGGAGGAGGAGTTTGATGAAGACCGCTTCTCTGGGGAGTATTACAGCGGGGAAGAGTTTTATGAAGATGACAGCATGCTGTCCGGGGAGAGGTATTATTCATTCTGACTTATGTAGCAGTCCTATGTGCAGTTATATGATAACCTGTGACAAATGAAATGCAATTGAACTGAATTGTACCCTGCTCACAACAGGAAACATGTATGAAGATGTATAAAGAACCAGAAACTTAATCCAAATGAAAGGGTTTTAGGATAGTGAGTGCAAAACCACCGCCGTCCAACATGCTCTGTATTCTCTATGCGGACAGGTATCAGAACAGTGACACGGAGTACGAGACTCCCAAAGGTTACCATCACCCTGACAGTTACTATGACGATGACGAGCAGCCTCTTTACCGCGACTCACGGAGGTCACCAAAGAGACGGTTACTTCCTGCCACGCCTCAAGGTATCTTGCCCTCTTGTATCCTGCAGCATGTCTACTTACACTTTTTCAAGTAATACATTTTAGATCAACTAAAAACACAAATGTGTCTTGCTCCGTAATATGAGTCACAACAGATTCAAACACCATGTATGGTCCAAACATTGTTAGAGAGTGTGAACCTTGAGCTGACACGCGTGTCGTATAACACACACAGCCTCACCTGTAACACACGCAAATAAAATGTAATTGTAATTAAGTTTAAGTTTATTTGCACAATATAAAAATCACTCATTCAGACTCACTTTGTTAAATGCACCTATAATGATATGTGTAACATTCACTGTATGATTTACCCACTCACCCAGTTTTATATTCATTGAGTGTGTGCATGCTGTCAAAGTTTCCTGCATGAGGTCACTCACTGGTCCACTCCTGACTCGTTCAGGTCACAGGAGGCCATCCTTCAACTTTGAGTGTCTGCGCAGACAAGGTAGCCAGGACGAGCTTCCACATCAGCGTACTGCTCTACCACTGCACCTTATGCAGCACCAGGTAACACAGGCACATGTCTCCCTCCCATGTACTGTTTGCGCACATTGTTTTGAACACTGTCACATTTTGGACGTGCAATTTATTATTTCCCCTTAGTCTATAAATTAAATGATATAAAACACATTATGTATATTTGTAGTAGCAGCAGTAGTCGTGTGGTGTGGCTGTGTATAACGTTTGTATCCTGTGTCTCTCCTGACCCATCAGGTTATGGCTGTAGCAGGCCTGGACTCCAGCAGAGCCCACCGCCTCTCCCCAACCCGCTCCACCCGCTCCTGGGCCACGCCCCCTGCCACACCGGCGAGTAAAGACCAGTCACCATACTACACCCCTCTCATCCGAGTGGACCACCAACACAGGGAGAGCGCTGCTGGCAGCCAAGTGTCCGTGCGCAAGAGCTCCTGGTACACAGACGACCCCGAGTTCTCCCAGAGGACGTACTCACCTGTCCACCTGCAGGTGCCACCTGAGTACCACAACCAGTACCACCAGAAGAGGGGCAGCGCCACCAGCCTTGTGGAAGCGGTGAGTTCGAGGGTTGGTAGGGATGTAGGAAAGGAGAGGAGTGTGTGACCATATTATTTGATCTCACAGACACATTTTTAGCGGCGACCAGCAGCTCTAAAGCTCAGTCTGTCGGTCGGTTGGCCCGTGAAAATGTACCCACTCTTTGGTGGCCACAGTTTTTTCCCTAGGAAGCTGCAATATGGCATGGAGGTCAAGTGTTTGTGAAATTGTGTGTGTGCGTGTGAATGCATTAACGCGTGTAGGCGTGCATGTACGTGCTTGCAGCTATTGAGAATTTGAGCTTGTTAGATTTATGTTGATGTTGCATCAAAATGGGACAAGCAAGATAAGTAGAAGAAAACTGCAGAAATCTCAAGTAACGCATTCTCTCCTCTTATTCATTCGAGCAGGTTTTGATATCAGAAGGGCTTGGGAGATATGCCAAGGATCCCAAGTTCGTCGCTGCCACAAAGCACGAGATAGCAGACGCGTGTGAGATGACGATAGATGAGATGGAGAGTGCAGCCAGCCACCTGCTGAACGGAGGCATGGCCCCGAGCGTCAACGGGGTCAACGTGTTCCCCCTTCTGACTCCAAGGGACTATGAACTGCAGGACACTGCAGCCAGCTACAGCGACGAGGAGCCAGAGACAGAACCGAGAGCTCCTTATGAGGAGGACCTGGCAGACGAGATGATCTGCATCACGACTTTATAGCAGTGGCTGGAGAAATTTGCAATTTAGAACCTTGTCAGACTACAATCAGTGGAAATTTAAAAAAGAAATGCATCTGTTGGCTCTGACCAAAAGAAGTGCCTTTTACATTGGAGAGAAAAGGCATATAGAAGAGAGACACATTAGTCCTTTTCATTTAATTGTTCTCCACCTGCCGGCAACGGAGGTCACAACAAAGAGCCAGATACCTGCTGAGCAAGAAGGGACTGTCGAAGGCCTTGAGCTGGAGGTGACATACAGGTTCAGCCTGCAGCCAATAAGAGATAAGGACATTGATGCCAGTGAAAGATGGACCAATAGGCAAAGGTGTGAGATACTCTCTAGGGCAGGTCTCTAAGGGTGATGACAATCAGATGTACGATGTCATTACCTCGGTCACTTTATTAGGGTTTGGCATATCATGCAAGTTTTCAATGCAAGCATAGAAAGGCATATCTCCTCCCGTATTTGTTAGTATGACTTGACCCCTTTGTTGTTTTAGAGCAGACCGTTTAATGATCGCTACAGCTGAGTCAAAAAAGTAAAGATCACCAGTAGAGTTGTACCAGATTATGCAGGAACTAACTGTCCTACTTATAGCATCATTCAACTTGAGATATGTACTTTTGAAGCGACAAAAGCATTTGTGATAAATGCACTAGCAGGCGGGTTATTTTAAAATTTTAGAATATCCTGATTAATATTTCATAGTTGATATGCTGTAAATTGTATTATATAACAAAAGAAACTTTGTAAAGAGATATTCTATATTTTGTAATTATGTATCATTTAAAAGATCAGCAATATGGACCCTTGTGACTCCTGTTATGCTATAAAAAAGCAGACTTATTTATTTGCCTTTTTTTTTTTGCTAATATGCACCCTTTTTTTTGCTATGAAAACAGCATTTTTAAGAGGTTCTGCTTGTGTGACAACACTACTGCACAAGATATGCAAATGGCTTTGATTTCTTAGCTTAGGAGTACACGTGTTACTTCATTAAACCAACACCAGTTGCATAAGGTTAAGCCCCCTTTAAAGGAGCATTTTTAGGATCCAGCGCTGAAATTTTATACAGATGTGATGAACACATTTGTTTGCATATTTTGTGCAGGGCATGCACAAGAATTTAAAATGCATAGTGCATTAACAATGCTGCTTTTTTAGTTGGTTTCAGAGTCAAACCTAGGTTTCGTCAGCCCCTACTGAAATGCCTTTTTGCTGCTGAAAGAACGAAAAATGATAGATGGTTATAACAGGGATAAATAAATATTTCTCATAGCTTGTGCTGGGATTTTCCATGACATACTCTTTGTGGATGGTGTAATTCCATTCAACCTTTGTACTGAATCTTGGCAATCACATCTTAGCCTTCATGTGGTGTGTGAGGCCTCGCAGCCTGTGGTGGCAGGAGGCTCATGCACACATCCAAAGGTCAGAAACAGTCCAACATGTGTTGTAGGTGGAAGGACAGAGGGTGTCCTGGTGTCAGGATGCTGGAGAGAGGCTAAGCAATACTAACCCCCCGCCCCTTTCTCTCTCAGCCTGCCTGGTTCCTGCATACAGTATACCTCGTTAGGCAACGGTGACAACATATCATTGTCTCTATTTACCTGTCTGTCACAGTGTCCCAGTGGAGTCTTTGAAAGGGATTAGGTAGGATTGAACCTGGACTTTGTGTTTTTCCCCTAATCATATTTATTAATGAGACTAGGAAGGAAAACTCACGCTGGATGCATAAGAAGGAGCAACTGAAGCCCACAAGTTGGAACATAAGACGACAAAATATATTTTAGTTTTTATCAATTGTCATTTATTTATCTACTACAATGCGGATACTGGACTAAATAAACTAAAGTGGGCTTTTTCAGGCATTACCATTGAGAATTTGAATTAGCACCGAGGATATTTAGGGTTAATGTGTCGTTCATGAGTGTTTGATTTGTAGGCGAGTGCGTACTGTACTCTAATTCAACCCAATACTGTCATGAAAATGTAGGTTTTCCATTTTGTGTGCACATTGAAAGGGCTCTTTGAATTGTTTGTGAGTAAAAAAAAAAAAAAAAAAAATGTGTTCTAGTCCTTTTGTTGATGACTGTCATATAAAAGGACCAATGCACATAACAGGCACATTGTACTATTCGTAGCAATTACAGTACTGATGAACTGAAGATATGCATTATTTTGTAAACACTTTTAAAAGTTGTGTTAAACTAAAGATGAAAAGAACTTACTTTTACCTCATGTCAGGGATTCCTGAAAAAAGAAAATAATGATTTGGTTCGGTCTATACCAATGGTATTTAAATATTAGCACATAGCTGTTTGTCTTTGCACAAGTAACTGTATAGTGCTTTTGTTTCTCCTTTTTCTAAACAGATTTGTGTATTAAGGTGAGACAATTTTGTACTTTTTGTGACTGTGTGTATGGTTTAGTGGAATCTATATTTGTCATTTACACCTCACCTTACAATGCTGGGAATGAAAGAGTATTTAAAAAATATTTTCAAGGTGCACTGTTTCTCTGTTCGCAGGTAGGGAAAAAAATGAAATGGTAAAGTACCAGTTTACAGAGAAACACATATTGATTTGAGCGTTTCTATTAGTTTTCTTCATATTGTTATGATTATAATTACTATTACAACTATTAATGTTCTGAAAGCTGTATTAAAATAGAAGATAATGTAAAATATGTACAAAAGTATGGAAAGACCCATGGTAATGTTCTCTACTTGAAAGTCTTGATATTTGCTCCTTAATGTTTTTATTCAGTAAACATCATTTCTCTTAGTAGCAAATGCTTTACTATAACCTTTTAGGTTTTTTATCAATACATTTTTTTGTATTTTTCATTTTATTTTGGCCTTGACTTTATTTGAATCGACACTGATATTTTATTTTCTATTGATCATCATTGAATAAACTTATGCTGAATTACTGTTCTCATTTATTTGTATTCTGCACTTTTTAAAGCACAAACACTGGGCACTGTTTTCATCACTACTAATTTGTTACCTTTGACATTAAAAACAAATCTTCGTATCTACTATAAAATCACAGTTCCAAACATTCAAACACTGTAGTCAGTTTCACTGATGTGTAGCAGATGACAACAAAATGATGTGTAAACTGAATTCTACACATTTCTTGGGTGGGTGAAGGTGTGTCAACATTTAGGAGGGAGACACTTTGCCGGGTGTAGACTCCACAGTCGTCATCTCTGACGATTCCTCATCGTCCACCGACGTCTCTTTCCCACACAGCAGGAAGGGCACTGCGTATTTACGAAACTAGAGAAAATAAAGTAGGCCAGAGGGTAAAAAGTCTTTTTTTTAACATACTAAGAAACATTCTGCAGCTACTACAAGTTGCATTCTTGTGCATACATCCTACATCCAAGTCATATCATTTATACTATATAATATTATTTAACAATAATGTAAAATATAATGCCAAATAAACAATAACTTTAAATATTGTAATACTTTTCTTTAAATCAAAATAAGCATTTATAAAAGCAGTATATAAACATTTAATACATGGTTAACACACTGTGATGTAGTTGTGAGAAGAAACAAGTGTTTATTAATGTAGATGTAACAACGTTGTAATAATGTAAAATATGTCATTATAGGAGAAACAAATACCATAGATTAAAAAAGACTTAAAATGTCCTTATATCTGCTTACAACTACATTATGGTGTGTTAAATGTTTATATAGTGCATATAAATGGTATATAAAAAGTTAAAGTAAAGTGATACAATTGTTGAGGGAACTCAAATGACTTTTTGTAATACGGTACTCTATATACACTCTTTTTGTTTTTCTTTAGTCTTGAAAAATTATTTAAATAAAGAAATTATGTTTTAAAAAAATGCACTTTATAGTAAGGAAAGATGTCAAAATCTTGATTTGTATATGTGGAATGATCAAAATGTGCCCATTGAAAGATAATATCTACATTAAAACGTGTTATTATTACATTAAAATGTAGTTACGTCTTTACCCCCAATGTCCTTAAACAAGTTACACTGTCCATCACTACCACTAGATGGTGCTGACGGGAAGTATTTCAGAGCTGATTCACAGCAAGGTTCATTTCCTATGCTTTGTTCATCACGTTTGGCTAAATGAAATCATTATCTGTACGTAGTGTCACCTTACCTGTTTGTTGAGGTAGATATAAATGATAGGATTGTACGCCGTGCTGCTCTTGGCCAGGTAAACAGGAACTGTGGCTACCAGCGGGGAAATCACCACATCAGGGTTGAAGACCACCAGCAAGGCCAGGCTGGCATATGGCAACCAGCTGATGAGAAAAGTGAGGACCATCAAAACCACCATGGACGCCACCTTCATCTCTCCTTTAGCTACTGCACCACCTTCCAGACAGGCCATCTTTGATACCTGGAGCAGAATATTGTTTAAAATAGTTAGAGATCCATTGGCCTGTGGCTGCATGTCACTATGCACACGGTGAACACGATCTCAATACTCCATTATAAGTCTAATGCTGCATTTAAAATTGTACTTTAGTAAAAGTACACATAAATGTACTCATTCTGCAGAAAAAAAAGGCCCATGTGATTGAATTGATATATTATTATGATAGATTGCTATTACTGATGGAATCTAAAAAGCACTATTTTACTGTTGTAGCTGGTCAAGATGGGCTCATTTTAAATATGATCCCCCTCCAAAGGGTCACAAATTAAATCTGAGGGGTTGTGAGTTGATCAATGGGAGAGCAAGGAAGAAGAAAATAAAGGTCATGCACATCTGAATTGATGGGACCCGACACAGATTTTTTTTTTTGTAACCTTGGGAGTCACAAGTTTAATCTGTAAAACTGTATTTTATAAACCTAGCAAATGTATTTTGATGTAAAAACCTTATTTTGAAAAGTTAATAACTATAGATGTCATATAAATGTAATCTATACAAAAGTATAACATTAAGTGTAGTATGGGAATATGGAAATAGTAGAGTACCTCAGAAGTAGTAAGTAGTGAGTAAATTACCTCAACATTATAGTAATTGTAATTGAGTAAATATGTGCCTGTTATGAAGCCAAATGTACAAATTCTAACCTGGCGTAATGTCCACATTAACTTTGCGTAGGATGCCAAGATAATGACAAAGGGAACTGCAAAGCACACAGCAAAGTAAGCCAGGATATAGGAGACGTTTTTAGGGTCTCGGTTGTGCCAGTCTGGTGCACAGGACGTCCCGACGCCCTCCAGCTCATACCTGCCCCAGCCAAACAGGGGGGGTAAGTTCCACGTGAGGGACCACAGCCAGGATATGGCAATACCTCCGATGGCATGCTTTTTCTGAAAGCTTATTTGCCCCAGCGGCTTACACACAACAAACATCCTCTCCACTGCGATCAGAGCGACTGTGCACAAAGATGTGATGCCTGTGGAGAAGTGAGCAGAAAGCAAAGTCACAGCGATGTGAGCACAGTGGTGAAATGTGTCATCCTATTCAACGTTGAACCAAACTGTCCTTTTACATGGAAAGGATATGCATGTTGCACTATAAAGCAGTAATAATATGGACAGTTTTTACCTATGCTGTGCTCCTCTTTCACTCACCAAACAAGGACACTGCAAAGCCCTCCATGACGCAGCCTGTTCTTCCCAGGGAGAAGTACCCCTGGGCGTTGTTGACCACGGACAGCACCCCTCCGGTCATTGCTGTGCCCAGGTCAGCCACAGCCATGTTCATCAGAGCGTAGTTGAGCGGCTGCCTCAGCTGCTTGTGCAGGAGGGACACGATGATCACTGTAGCGTTGAGTACGATGGCCGGACCGGTGAAAATAGCCATAATGATGGAGAGCATGATGAAGCCACTGTGTGACAGAGGGGGTTCCCCATGTGGGCCCATATAGGAGGAAGCATTTTGGGAAAAAACTACTGGATGCATGGATGCAAAGCTTTTTCTAAAAGCGTGGTCAGGTAGTTTCTTCTTGTCCCGGAGCGTCTAAATGAACAAAGTGTCACTACTTGTGTGTGACAGCAGGGTTAAGATGCCCAGTCTAAGCATAAGTCCTCCAGATCTGGAATTAACAAAGAGTAATTCCTCCAAATGATGATCCTCGATCCCTCACCCTGTGCTTGAATGTAAAGGCACGTAAACAGGAAGTCTCCACGGTGCTTCTAACTAGGATCAGGCAACTAAGCAAGTGCAAAAAAAGAAATATTCAGAGAAATACTGTGTCACAACAACATGTAGTAACTACTTTAAATATTAATCTCTCTCTGTCTCTCTCTCACTCTCACTCTCTCTCACTCTCTCTCACTCTCTCTCACTCTCTCACTCTCACTCTCTCACTCTCTCTCTGTCTCTGTCTCTGTCTCTCTCTCTCTCTCTCTCTGTCTCTGTCTCTCTCTCTGTCTCTCTCTCACTCTCTCTCATTCTCACTCTCTCTCTGTCTCTCTCTCTCTCTCTCTCTCTCACTCTCTCACTCTGTCTCTGTCTCTGTCTCTGTCTCTGTCTCTGTCTCT
>CALSBV010011423.1:12579873-12607528 GCA_943590825.1 Bovichtus diacanthus
TCTCTCTCTCTCTCTCTCTCTCTCTCTCTCTCTCTCTCTCTCTCTCTTCCGTTCCTTACACAAACCATAGGTCACAGAAAGTTTAATAAGCATCAGGTCAAGTTATTTACAGGAGCACATGTAAGAACAATATATAATGACCAAAGTGCTTTACAGAATCATTCAAATACATTTACACAAATAAAAAAAAGACAAGCCTCCAACATAAAGGAAGTCACAGTCAGATGAGAGCATGTGAAACGTGTAATAAAGCATGTAGAAAATGCATATTTTCAACCCAAACGTGGAGAAATTGCATGATTTATACCTGCTGTAAAACATCATTGCACACTGGAAATATTAACTGCCCCAATCAAGTCATGTTTTTCATGTTTAAGACATGCAGCGAGAGGTGGTGTTAAACTGATTAATGTTCAATATTGACATACTTGAATGTGCTCTGTTGGATACGTGCCAGTACTTTCTTCACTATTACAGGAGCATTTTAAATATTTTGATTCTTAGCTTTAGGATTAAAGTAGCTAGACGAGGAAAAGAGAATTTTCAAACAATCAAAGTAATAAAGAATAAATATATATTTGTCCTCCGGTGTTTTGTTTTTAAAGCATGTAAAACTCTGCAATCTGTCTGGAAAAAGTTACAAATGAGTTTGTTTGTCAGTTTTTAAAAGACAACTTGATTTTGTTTGTGAAAAACAAACTTTTTTCTGACCTTGGGGCTTAAAAACACCATCCTGATGTACGGCACAACGACAAACATTATTTTGGCTGACAATGGTTTGGTTTGGTTTGGTTGCTAAACAGGGTTTTTGTTATTGGATTATATATACATCTGCATATGAATGAAAACATTAGATAAGATTTCACTCCAAATCTGATTGGACCGTATTCCTTTTATATTTATGCCCTACATATGACATCGTTTACTGCAAGCCAGTTAAAGAATAAGTCCATGTTCCTGCAGTGAGATCCCATTTAACCCCGGTGGTCTTCCCAAACTGAGCTAAGCTCTTATTTACGTACACAATGGAGAGTCTGGATCCCGATAAATAAATCTATAATAGACATATTATCAAGCACCGAGTCGGATTGATGTTACATATCAAGGCATCAAAGCTTCGTAGATACTTAAACATGATAATGTGTCGGTACATGAGTTACATGAGGTCGTATAACGATGTGAGATGTAATCTTTCTGCAGTCAAAGCTCACTGGATGAGAATAACTCAACAGTTGTATTAGGTCTGACATGAATTAGCCCCCGGCTGCTGAGGGCACAAGGTGAGGTAAGCCCCTGGAGTGGTAAGCCCCTGGGCTGAACATGACATGTGCAGGTGTCCAATGTTTCACCTTCTAAGAGGGTTATGTCCAATCAAGTCAAGAAAGAGCTTACAACTGTTTGGGTCGAGACGGCAGTCTGGATCCGGTTATAAAACTGTTTGTCTACTACAATAACTTTAATTTGAAATCAATTGAAACGACATATAAAACATAGGCACTTTATTTCATTCTTTTCAGAAGCCTGAACATTGTCTGTTTACAAAAAAAATACATGTTACCATGAAATTTGAGTCTGGTCTAAATCCTGAGGTCCACTAAGTCGCTTTTGCAATTTTGTGAGTTTTTAGCGGATAAAATCTTTTTTCTCAGTTTTGTTTTAACCTTTTTCTGGGTTGAAAGCGCTGCAAAAAACAAGTAAGTGGACGTTACATTCAAATGATTGAGACAAACTACATGTCCAAGGTTAAATATGCACTTACAGCGAGCCAACAAGACCTTAACAAGAACTCCTCAAAGTGGATTAAATGATAACAGCTACTCAGCTTGAACGTCAACAAACCCATCACCATGAAAACTGAGCAAACTCCACTCCCTGAAGAAGTCTGTGTGGTATGGTTGAAAGCCACAGAAAAAGCTTGTAAGTTAAACTGAAATCGCGACTGTTTTTTCTTTATGTAGAAGCTTTAAATGTGCCGTTAGAACATACCAAAGGAGATGCTGCACTGCAAAACAAATCCAGCAACTTGAAGGCCTAGAGGCGTGAGAGGCGTGATACCTGATTTAATACGTCCCTCAACTCTATTTCAGTATATAATGTGGGCAGTGAAAGCCATAAAATAAAACAAAACACTATAAATTACTTCTTGAAACTTGCTTAATGCAGCGACTCCCCCTCCACTCAAAAATGTGTTGTGCTTGTTGTTACTTCCCTGAGAAGTTTGAGCTTCTCTGTGCAGAAGGATGTCGGTGCAGAGTTTGACTAAAAGGCTGCACACAATGTTTCTGTGTTTACTTTTCTTTTTTGAAGAGCATACAGTTTACTTTAATTTAATTTATTTATTTTTATTGAAAAAACTTTCAGACATGTACTCACCAACTCAACATAATGAATTTACATTTCAAAAATATAAATAGTAATGGTACTTAAGACAGTTAAAAAATATAGTATAAATAAAATAGTAATAAATAGGGGTAAATAAACTACATAATTATCAAATTATAAGAAAAACATATACATTATTCTTCTTTAAAGATTTGATTCTACAAGTTTACACTTTTATCACTTTATTTGTTGATTTACCTTTATGTATGTAATAATTACGATATATAATCAATAGGTTCACCATGAATTCAATGTTTCATGCATCATTCTCAAAATGTGTAATTACACTTTTACACAATTACAATCAAATAGATCACTTACATGAATAGTACCTTTATCAATCCAATGTTGCTTAAAGATAGACTTTTTCCCCAAAAGTAATGTCTGCTTCATTCCATATGATGACTTTGTGTGGGGAGAAGTTATGTATTTAACATAATGTCAAAGCTAGGTGGTCCTGTTGATAAAATGTGACATTTTATAGGTAATTTGGCAATAATACAACAACAAGTCAGTAGAGAATATTGTTTGGATTAAAATACCAAATAGAATTTGTGGTTTTAAGCGGTCATGACATGTATCCTCCTGCGTGAAGGATAGAGGTGAGACTGGTGCACCGACTCAGGACCAGGTCACAGAAAACTTGCTCAAGGACACTTCGGCAGGACTTGAGTTGGTTTTCAACCAGACAAATACAACTACAGGACTTTCCTCAGTATTGTGACAGAGAACTGCTTTTATTTGCCGTCGATAGTTAATTAAAGCAGTCAGGGAGGCGGTGTTGTGAGAGAGACTGGATGATACTGTCCGTCATCCAACATGCAGGCACCTTATCGGCACGTCCCAGACAGTACAGGCTCCTCACAACTTTGATGTACGATGCAATTACTGAACTAATAAAAGCTTCAAGTCGAAACACGGTTCCTGTGGTGGTGGAGGGGTGGAGGTGGTGCATCAACCCGCCTGCTGCCTTGACATCATTATCGCTTCCTAATCAGCGTTTAGAGATGACGATGGGAACATCTTCTGCTCTTATTTTATGCAGTAAGCACTGATGAATGTGGCGCATTGACCGAAACTTCATACTTCATATGTGTGTTCCTGGAGCCACAATTTTCAGCTAAAAATGGGCCTCACACACACACACACACACACACACACACTTAAACAGAAGTTGAGAGTGCAAAACAGCTTTATAGGTCTAGATATGTATCCATGCAAAATAGTATGAATCTTTTTTTAAATGATGCGTTGCACACGGTATGGCAGGAGGACTGGCAGAGATGGGAAAAAGAGAGAGAAGAAGAAGAGAGAAGAGAGCTAAGAGAGGTTTGCTGTATGTCATGGGCGTGGAACATTTCACAGATCACTTTGCAAAGGCGCATTAGCTGTGAAGTTGTGTCTCTGGCTATGCATCTGGGAGGATTACCTGCCAGAGTAATCTGAGAAAGAACGGGTCAGTCTTATCAAGCTCCTGTTTCCCTCTTACCAAAAGAGATGTCCAGGGAATTGTATTTAATTACGCAAAGGTCAATAATATCAAAGGCTTCACTGAAGTAAAAGGCACTGCTGGGTATTACTGCTTTGAAACGGAGTCCAGACCTCAGCATTAAGAAAACCAGAGGCTCTTTCAGCAGCAAGAGCAGCAGGTAGGAAAGTGATTCAGAGGAAGTAACAGTATGAAGACCTGCAGGAGGAACTTGAAATCAAAGATGTTCTATCACATCTTTGCGCTGAGTCTGGCCAACATGGTCAGTTTTGCTCAACGTGTGTGGTTTGGGAGGCAGGGAAGCCCTGTGTTGAAGCTACTGCTGGGGAGAAAGAAGAGACCACGACAGACCTTTCAGCCGCCAATGCAGCGGGAACTTTTAGTCACACATAGGTCATCTTTAAGGCCCAGACACACACAAGCGGTCTCTGAATTGCTCTTTTCTGTTTGGGGCCACTTTCAGTTGTTATGCTAAAAGATTGGCACCCGTGTTGATGTTCTGGCAGCAGCAGGAGATGCAGGTGTTTTTAGAGAGGTGGACAAGCTACTGCGTCTCTTTATCCAATGCCACAGCTGAGCTTGAGTTTCTCAAGTTCTCAAATCTCCCTCGTCTGAAGACCTGCAGCCGATATACAATGACAGAGATACGGCTTAACAACCTGCTTTTACTACACACCCACAAAGACCCGACTTATGACTTGGACATGATCAAAGTGTTTAAAAGCTTATGCTTTGGCAGTGATATGCGCACTCAGTGCATTGGAAAATAAGCCCAGAGGACTAAAGCTTGCTGTGCTGCGACGCTGTCTATTTGTATGTCAGTAGACATGTTGGATGTAAAGACTCCGTTTTAATAGGCCATGAATTTTGATTCTCTTTTTTTGGTTCAGTTCTCAGAGTAAAAACATAAAGGTCTGTATCAACAGGAGATAAACAGGTTGTAGGGTACGCACATCCAAAACAAACCTTAACAGGTGCTGGATTAAGAAATAAAGGAAATAGAAGTAAAACTAAGGCAAGAATCAGGACCTTTTGAGTTGCCACCTCTTAGTCTTTCGTTTCTAATGTAAGAACCCGTGTGAAGAAGCTCACCGCTTGATGGCAAACCATTGTGCCAAAAAAAAAAAAAGTAAGTAAAGGTAAGTCTGTAAGTAGCCTGGTGAGAAAAGGGAATGCATTTCTTACCATATTTTAGTTGCGCAGCTGAAAGAAGATGAACAACCCTCAACTTCCGGGTCTTCTTTAGACGTCCGCACAAGACCACTACCCTCTCAAACGGGAAAGCAGCCTCAGAACAAGGTCCAAGCCCCCCGCCTGCCATTAAACAAACATCGACCACAAAAAGAACAAGAGCAGCAAATAGCCCCGCACGGCCTGCCAGAGAGGCTTCGGGGGACTCATGGTGCCAGGAGACATGTGGAGAGCAGAAGGACATCCTTGATGAAGATGGTTACATCTGCAAATACTGTGTTTGAAGGAAATGCAGGACAAGAACTACAACAATGAGATTGTGAGACCAAGAGAAAATGCTACTGCTTTGTTTGTTTGTCAAAGATGTCCTAACACACACACACACACACACACAAATGAAATAAATGAATGATTAGTTCATTGATAAATGCATGTTTTCATTAAATATGCGTTCAACTTTTATTACGTGAAAAGTATTTAAGGTGTTGCTACTACGGCAAACCAAAGACGATAGTTACTGTCAATTAACTGTTAGAATTAAAAATATTTTAGCTGAAAGCACTGTGTTGTTCTCTTTTTATATTGTCCCATTTCATCTGAACATTGTGTCATACTGTAGCTCAAAATGGAAACTGCTGATATCAAAACAATTATGTTATGTCTTCACTACTTTTCTTTTTTTTTTTTTTTTACAAATAAATATTTAAGGGACCCATACCAATTTATACAAACATCATTAGATCTCGTGATGCTTATTTGTTGGTCTTATACTGTAAGTCATTTACCAAAAAGTGGCTCACTTTAGCTCTCTGTCCACTTTTTTAGTTATTTTTGTTAGTATTCATCTGAGCTCAGTGTGCACATATTTTTTTTTTTTCTTTTACAGTGCTGCTGGCAGTGCGGAAGCCTTCATCAAACATCTGCAGTCTCATTATCGCCCACAGAGCCATTTTATGTCGGGAATCTCCCCTTATTCTGTGCTTTTTATTCCAACCTTTAACTTCTAAACAATTCTTTATGTCATGCACTGCATAGGCTACCGTCATTGCATTTATAGTAAAAAACACACACACACACACGCTTTCGCAGCATTTCGTGTGTGCAACGTGGAGATTGGAGACAATACAGTACACCAAGCGTGTACAGTATGATGCAGCGTCAGCGTTAAACGCAACAACTTCTCAACAGTCGACATGAGAGAAGTGTCGCAGACCAAACCACAACCCAAGTTCAGTATTTGATTTTTCAGCATTTTGAAGATGAATTGATAGTGTCTGTAGCAGCTCTGTGGCCGGTAACACCACCTGTCCGTGCTTCTCTTCTCAGCTGGAGACTGGACAGAGGAACCCCCCTCTTCTGCAGGAAGCACATCCTGACGATTTCACCTCCTCAAGCTTTTCGGGCTTCGTTGCAAACATGCATACGACACGCTTTCAGGAATAAAAGATCCTGCAGCAGTAAGCCGACTGTGTGTGTGTGCGTGTGTGTGTGTGTAGGGGGGGGGGGTCCCTTTTTAGGAAGAGGCAGAACGCGCAGAGTATGGATGCTGGAGGGTGATTCGCTCTCTCTCTCTCTCTCTCTCTCTCTCTCTAATCAAATACAGTAGGCTACGTGCCGGCAGTATCGCGGCTGGAGACGGTGTGCCAGGGTCCAGCAGAACAGCACTGGGACGGGATTTTTTTTTTTACAAATACTTTAGAAGCAGAGCTGAAGATGCTGGGGAACTGGAGGATCCTGTTCTCGCACATGTGCAGCAGCAGCAGCCTCCTTTTGCTCTGGATGCTCGTCGGCTTGAACGTGGTGGAGGTGGCGGGGTCCCAGCAAGGGATCCCTCTGTCAGTGTGAGTGAGAAGCTGCTCTGCAACTTTGTTTCACACGGAATGAACTGATGTGTTGATCTCTTACAGGCAGGAAATGCAGCCATTAGAAGTGCAACATTTAAAATGGACTCTTTTTTTTAATTTAATTTTTTATTTAATTGCATTTAAGGAGATTAAACAGGTTACAGGTACAGAGAGAATGGGTTTTTTTTTTTTTTTGGGGGGGGAAATCTCTACAAGCATCTGGATATTGTTTGTCTTAACAAGACTACCATGTGGAGTTTAATTTAACCAAGGAGTGGAGTTTAGTTTAGATGTGCTCCCCCACACAGGCCACAGTACAGGTTGGTAGAGGGTTGTACTGCTGCTGGGGAATACCAAGCAATTACATATGTGATTTTTGCAAATAAGCAGCATGATTTTAAAAAATCACATAAGGTGATGAAATTCAAAATGGAGCATGTTGATTAAACTGCTACAACAAAGAGGTTAAGACTTGTGTTATATATGGTTGTATTATGTACAATCAATATATTGATAATAAGTATGATTATATGTGTTATTAATAAGTCAGAAATAATAAGTGTTACTGTATGGTTCTGCGGAAAAAAACAAGACAGACATTTTTATATCTCAAGGACTATAGAGGTACATTTTTAGAGGCCCCTTTTAACTCAATCTTTTTTTATCCTAAATGTACAATAATTCAAATTGATAATAAGAAGGTTATTTTTAAACTAATCAAAAAGTTTAGCTAAGTGTATATTGTTACAGTTGAAATCAAAATTATGCAGGCCTTCACATGTGTAATCTAATAATTTCCCATTTTTTACATATCGCAACAATAATGAACTGATGGTGAAACACGTTTTTCTTTATACAATATAAATCAGATTGTATCTGTAGCAGATTGGGTGATTTGTTAAATTGCAGAACCTTTTACTCAAGGAACCTTTTTTGCAGGATTTTGTTTCCTATTTATACTTAAAAAACAAGGATTATGGCAAATTCTAAATAAAAGTCTAAAATGTAAATGCATATTAAAAAAATATATTCTCACCACGGATAACACTCATGCCAGAGTTAGATATTTTTAAACTGTGTGCACAAACTCCAAAAGGCAAGATTGCGCACCTTTAAAAGATAAAATATTTTGAAGGAAGATTTTCTTGTAAGGTTTTTAAATAGTTAGTTTAATGTAAAATCCACAATATTACATCAAAAATCCAAAAGATTTTTGCAAACCAGTAGAAAACAGAAGATCAATTAAGATTAAATTATTATTTAAGAAACTGTTTGGGAACAGGTTGTGCTCAGGAAATACCTCTGAGCTGTAACTACAAATCTTTTACTCATTTTTTGAACACACTTTTCTAAACGTTAATTTCCAAATCCCTAAAACAGGTAAAGTCTTCAACTTTGTTCTACATTTTAGGTACAATATTTCGCTGCCACTCTTAGTCAGAGTCATTTACTGTTTAATAGAAGAAGCTCCAATAACCACACTCTAGATCATCAAAATCACAAGCAATCATCTGTCAGGAGAGTGAAGGTCAGGGACACCGGGCCATGACGATAATCTTTTGACTGATCGTGTCAGAAAAAAAAGCTAAAAGAAAGTGACAGCTGAGGAGAGATTAAAGGCGTTGAAAGCAGCTGGGGTGAGGAGAGGACAGGGAGCACTGAGTGGGGAGAAGGTGATAACAGATGTAAAGCTACACCCATCACTGCTGTTTGAACTTGAATTATATAATAAGCAATAAATACTTTCAAAAGGGTTTTTTTGTTATTAAATATATACATTACGACAATAATTTAGATATGATTTTCATTTATTTAACCCAATCACTTACCTTTCAATGCATTTCTTTTCACATTTGTATGCACATTTCCCATGACACTTGAGGGACTGTTGGATAAATTGTCATTTGTCTTTTTTGGGTTCTAGCGTGAAGCTCTGGGCTTCAGCATTTGGTGGAGAAATTAAATCCATTTCTGCAAAATATTCTGGATCCCAACTCCTCCAAAAGGTATGCTTCTTATTTCCCAGTCCTGTGTGAGCACAAATGCATGTTTCCCTTTTGTCTCATGGTGATGTAGTTACACACATTACGTACAATGTAATGCTGTAATCTCTAATGGCTGCAGAGACATTTTGGTGTCTTAGATGAATGCTGATGCGTTGTTTTAGAGGAGACTCAGGTGTGTTTGGCAGGGACAGAGCTCCATGTTTGTGTGTGTGTGTGTGTGTGTGTGTGTGTGTGTGCGTGCGTGCGTGCGTGCGCATGTGTGTTTGTACTTGATACGGCCCATTAACCACGGCTCTGATTCCTCTCTCATCTCATCTCTCCAGTTAACTCTCTGGAGTCAAGAGTTTCAACCTCTGGATATGAATGTGACAAGGAGACAAATTGAATAAGTGTGTGGTTGTGTTTGATAGTGTGTGAGGGGGTGAGGGGGTGAGGGGGTGTTGATGTGATGAGTGAAGGCAGCAGAGATGAGCGATGACCTAGTGCAGTGGTTTGCCTTTCTGTCCACATGATGTTCAAAGGTGGGCTCTGTGACCCAGATACCCCTCAAATAAAAGCCGCCTGTTTGCAATACTGGCTCTAAAATGGTGGAACGAGCTCCCCGCTGATATCAGGTCAACAGAAAGTCTTCACACCTTCCGCCGCAGACTGAAAACCCACCTGTTTTTCGACTGCACCGTGTCAATAAAAAATGAAAAAATGAAAAATGTAGCACTCAAAATGATTTCACCTATTTGAAGCTAATGTACTTGCAAGATTCTTGCTGTTCGGCGTTTGTATCCTCATGGTTGTTTGCACTTATTGCAAGTCGCTTTGGACAAATACGTGAGCTAAATGAACTGTAATGTAATGTTCCCAGGCCTCCGCTGAGTCAGGTGGTGAACTGTTCATCAGCATGATAACAATGTGTTTAAAGTCTCCTTTGCCCCTGTCAGATTTATGACTGAAAGGTTACTCTTTGTACAAACATTACATTAATGTTTTATGGCCAACTTAAAAGGCATTAAATCCTAATTAACCCTGGTTTAAGCCTAGAGTTTGTCCTTAATAGGTAAGGGAGTTTTGACTTTACAAAACAAGAGAAAAGAAAGAAAATGCAGCGAGACGATAAAAACATGCACACAGACGGCACAAGGCATATAAATATAATAAGTCATTGTCACATTTTAGAAGCCCTACATTTAGAAAAAAATATATCCACCCTCTGTGACAGTTCATTCATTTATACTCGTCCCGACAGACTTCATGATACCGACTGACCATGTGATATATTCCCCCAACACAACATCAAAAGTAAATGTTCTGGAAATCTTGTGCATTATTTCATATACAGTATGCTTCCCCAAAATGCAGCCTGATAGTATTAAGTATTTTCTTTTGAAACGCTGGGCTCTGCACTGGAATTTAAAATAGTTCAAAAATAATTTAAATCTAAAATAGTTGTGTGGGTCAGAAGATACAGAAGGTCTTTGCGTTGAAGAGGTTAAACCCTGATGAAGGGTAATGTATCTACATATCATATTTCAAACATACAGTCGGTTTCCAGCACTTAAGGCTAAAGTGGGTCTGTTTTCTGTCTAATCAGCAATTAAAACTTATTTTAACTGGTCTGGTTAAACATAATGCATGCTGGGTTTAAATCCTGGGTTTTGTAGGACACACTACAAACAATAAATAAAAGCATACCTAATATATAACCGTTTTAGTTTTTCTATTTCAGCAGTTTGCGTTGTGACTCTGGTCTTCGCATGTAGTTTGTGGTGTAGTGTTGAATCGAACTTTATTGTACTGAGAGGAGTTTTTAAAGCTGTGTCGATCACATTTTACATATACAGTATTGAAGAACAACAATGTCAGAGACACCTTTTAATGATGCCTTTAAACTCAAGAACACCACAAACTTCACCCTAAAAAATGACAACAGAATCAAATCAATGCCTCTTAGTTTTATTTGTCAGATTTGTATTTATTATTATTACAGGACTGCATCCCAGTGGACAGTGGTTATATTTGTCTCGTCACTCAGTGAACATGGCCTCCGTTTAACTCATGTGCAGAATAAATCCTGGGACACTGTGACCCCTGTGTCTATAACAACTCTTTACGTTCTTCCTGTAGGTTAAATTAAGACATGTGTCCCCGTCATACTTATTAATCCTCTGCATTTGATCCATCCTCACTATTTTAGGATCTGTGGGCTATCACAGCACCACGTCCGGGGACCAACTCCAGCTCTGAGGCCAGTGCCTCGGTCAAGGGCAACAGCAGGATTAATCCAAAAAACGCTGCATGTCTTGCGGCGTGGGAGGAAAGCGGAGGAGCCAGAGGAAGTCCACGCAAACATGGGGAGAGCTTTCAAACTGCATATAGGAAGCGGCTCCTGGGGCCAAACCTAGGACCTCCTTGCACTGAGGTGACAGTAACTTAATAAAAATAAAAAAAAAAGATTTAAAGTTGAAACGTGTAGTGGAAGCTGAAGCACTGTCCTTCCATTTGTTACCATATATTCATTTCATCTTTGCACAAAAAAAAAAAACATTTTGCAATATGCCCTGCAGATTTGTTCCCTTTCTTTTTGTGTGTATGTAAGCACTTTGCTCATGTTCCTGTTCATGGAGGCATGTCTGGAGAGAGCTGTGCCGAGCCAGTCAGCACAACGCAGTGAGCTGTGAGGGAACTGACGGGTCGTTAGGGGCTCGTCATTAAGGCTAATCATTAGATGCTTTTATGGTGAATTACCCGATTTTACTAAGATCTCTGCAAAAGGGGAAACACTGGGGCTCTTCAGGCTCCCGGCCTCACTCCTGCGTTGGTCATTGCTCTAATCAATAATCATGATCAGTGCTTTTGATGGATGGGGCCTAACCTCCTCTTGATGACTGGAGGAGTGTGAGAGAGGAGGAGGGGGGACTGGGGGACTCCGGGTGCTGAGGCGAGGAGGACAGGCGTGAAATGAACTGTTCTGCTCCACTGCGAGCCCACACTCTTCCTTTCACTAGGTAATTTGTCGCCTCATGTACTGGTGAGTGTGTGTTTTTGTGTGCATCTTGTCCACACAATGTGTAATGTGTTTTAATGTGTGCTGCAAGCCGAAAGTGGCCCATGTTTATTTTTAGATAAGATTATTGGAAGCTGACTGGACAGCGTGAGAGGATCAGGTTTTTGTTTTTATTTTGCGTGCGTGCGTGTGTGTGTGTGTGTGTGTGTGTGTGTGTGTGTGTGACAGGCAGGTGTGGGATTATGTAATGTTATATTCCTCCGAGCTGTGGCGGGCTTTGTTCTGTACCACTGGAGGTCCGGTGTATCAAGCAGAATCAGCATTATGTGAGGTGTAGTTCATTACCCAGAATCGCCCAAGCTTGACACGTTATTATCTTTCTCCTGTGCTTTGACTCCATTTCAATTACCCTCTTACCATGCATAGCCTTCAGATCCAGCCCCGCCCCCTCCCCCCACGGCCACCCAACATGGCCATCTCCAGCCAATCAGAGAAGAAAGAAGCAGCATGTGCAGCCAATGATTGCGACAGGATAAAGACTATCAATCATTCTGTGTTGCAGGGAGGCTTTTATCAGCCGTCCATCTGAGACTGGCTGCATGCAGCTTGTCAGCACACATGTGAAGGCTTATAAGCCTTGTTTAACAATTCCCCACCTCTCCGGAGTGGGACGCAGTTGAAACAATAGTGCTCTAAAATGTTGCACATTTATTAAGTGGACATTTAAGTCACCCCTAATTGGTTAATCAACAATGTGAGCTCATTAAGTTTGCAGTGTGTTTTCCTGCAGACAGTGTTATATCATTTACAATGTGTCAATACCACAGTTTTGTTTTCGGTTACTTTCAGAAATATAAAGAACTTGAAAAGTCAGTCAGAGTGGAAGAAATTGATGGTGTGAAACTGGTCAAAAACCTGGCTATGAAGATGGAGGAAGTGTTCCGGAAAAAAGCCGAGGCCACCAGGGTAGGTTCAAATGTTACATATGTTTGACAAAAAGCATTTTATTCTGAATTTACATTTGAAAATAATTTTTTTCAAATTGGAGAACATGTTCTATTGTTTTGAGATATTAGGGGGAAGAGTCAATAGAAAATCTTAATAAATATGTTGAAAGTCTTGATTTAAAAAGTCAAAGATAGCCCCTCCCCACCACAATAGCCCTAATTTGCGTACAGTCCCTAAATTGAGCAGATTAGTCACTTAGAAAAGCAAACTATTGTGCAATGTTCAAAGACCAAATCTTAATGTTAATGTAAAAGGTCCATCTGGAATATGGTCTAGCATGTAATTTATTACAGTCCAGGCCTGAGCCTTTGTCAGCCTCACAGCAGCAGCCTGTCTGCGACCTCAGCGCAGAGGAGCTTGTAACCATTTTAATGCTGCACCTCGCAGGGACTGCTGGGAAATGATAACGTTTATCTCCCCCGCCTGATCCCATGTGTGCGACACTTCATGACAGTTCAGCCTATAAATTACACGTATAGGAAAGCTGTAATTTAATAAACATGATTTGATTCCATGAGATGCAACAAAATAATAGGGTGTTTTATTTTTTTAATTTTATTTTAATTAGGTGAAAACAATAGAAGGCACAAATTTAGCTGTTGTAAAAAAAATTAAAAATAATCAGCACAGGTGTGATAAATAGTAATGTGGTGACGTCATCACGTTGCTCCACTTTGAAAAGCAGTTTAAAAACGAGGCAGTGACCTCAATAAAGTGGTGGAGGTCGCGTGTGTGCAGGTTTAAAATATGCATATCCTCTATTATAAATCAGAAAAACGTATTTATTACTTGATATATATATATATATTTTTTTTTTCAACTGCTGACGACATGAGTTCTCACCACGAGGTCAAATGAATTCGGTCACACCGCCTGAGTTGTGTTTATATGGCAGTTATTTTGACACATGTGACAGATGTTAATTACCTGCCTGCCTCCGAAGGCGAGAGTGAGTGTAACGTTTAGGTGGCATTTCCCCCGGAAACACAGAGCCAAGCACATTTTCCAGAATCGAGTTATTACAGAAGCTATCACTGCTTTGGTACATGGCCTGAAATCCTGCTCCAACCTGCCTCCATCAATCATTTCACAGCTGCACTCCACAGTAGTGCCCTACATTTTATGCATATTTTTGTCCCTAAAAAAAATGCCATAACGATTGCCAAGGAGGGAGAGACTGACAGTTCTGTCAACGTATCCTATTATTGAGTTCAATTTAAAACAAAAGCTGGACATGGATTTCATCCAAAGATTAATCTAAGGCCTGGCAGTGGTCCTCGATCATGTTCCTCTTCAATGGAATGACATTTGTTGAGGTTTGAAAATAATAGAGTGGCAGAGTGCAAACAGCACGTTGGAAAAATACAGAGAGCAGCGGAGTGTCGAAAAACTTCTGGGAATGAATGGACTTGCTGGAAGCGGAAGTTTGTGGAAGTCTTAAAGAATAGTGTAGCCTGTCTATTTCCTAATGTAAATATGCACGTTTCATACAGCAATTATGTCGTTTCCATACATGCTTTAACAGATTACTTTGCGTGTATTAGCCCTTATTAACCAACGTGTCTTTCCTCCTCTCAGCGGCTGGTGGAGGCAGCAGAAGAAGCGCACCATCAGCATGAAGATAATCCCGACCTGCAGGTGAGGTTTGTCCCGGACAAAAGGAAAGGAAAGAGGAACATAATTGTTCAAAAAAAATGCGGTGTGACATTGTGTTAGACCAGGATGAATCATTTTTAGTTGGGCTGGGGAGATGGTGCTGCAAGGTGAGAGAAGGGTAATAGGCCCTAAAAGTCTTTAATTGCGTCGGCATCGCCCTTCACACTGAGATCCTGTCAGCGCTTTGATACATAATGCTTTTTTGATAAGCAATGCCGCACATATTGAAGGCTGCAGCGCCATGCTGCCATAACTCACACCTATTGTGTTAAGTGTAATCGTAGCTCAAAAGCAGGTGTGTGCTGCTGCAGCGCCTTTAAGTTCAGTCCAGTCGCAGAATAACTGTAATACAGTTTGGAGCTGTATTGCCAGTGTCCTGGTGTCGCATGCAGAATTAACGGCTGTGCTGCAGGTTGTAATGCATGGTAAAATATTTCGATTAAAGTAGTAACATTTCCCAGGAGATACAGTATTTGACTCAGCCCGTGTGGCTAAGGCAGAGATAAAAATGGCTTGCATTTCTTCTAATTAATCGTATTTCACAGGATACGCTCATGTGCTCAGACTCTCCAGGACGTTATTTAGCGGCTCTCATTGCGGATTTCCAGGGAGCACTGAGCTTCCCCAGTGTCTGCAGAGGAAATGCAGCATTTCTGTCGTTTGCTCGCTCTCTCTCTCTCTCTCTCTCTATCTCTCTCTCTCTCTCTCTCTCTCTCTCTCTCTCTGTCCACTGGACAAAGACAAATGAAACTCTTTTGCGCGGCGCATTGTTTCACTTGCATGGCTCTAGATTGGAAACCCACTCGAGCAACAACACACTGAAATAACGGCAGCACTTTATAGTTAATAGTAGCATTTACATCATATGAATACATTTCAGTCCCTTGTTCCCACCTTTAAACACTTACAATACAAAATACGACTGCTATGTTTAACTAATAATAAAGGAAATATTATTGTTTTGTTTACACCATTATTCTTAAACATATTTTAATTCGACTTAAATATATCAACAATATGGCTTTTCCCCTCTGAAGCAGATTTCTTACAAACTCATATTATACTGAAGGATTTATGCATGTAGCCTTTTTTATTACATATTTCTATTTAATTATATCTTTAGCTGTTATTTCTGTAAGAAAACAAGGTTTCTATTTTCTCCATATTTCATAGACAGTTTGGTATCTCTTACTCTTAAACCAGCCATCTTTAAATCAAACAATATATAACAATGTGTGTATATATATATATATATATATATATATATATATATATATATATGAACTCTACAAATATATAAAAATACCAGTATTAATTAAATTATTTTGCTGAAATATTTCAAGATGTTTTTCTGTGAACTTGATATGATTTTATAATAGCTGCTTTGGCTTTCTTTTTATATTTAGACAAATATCTATCTCTATTATAACTATGTGTTTTTATACATTACTGTACATGGGAAAAAAATGTGTATACTTTTGATAAGCTATTTAGAATATTTTTATTCAAGCATTTTACATCCAGCACAGGCCTATCACAGGCATTTCATCTTAAAGGCCATAAAAATAATAAGGACAATTCAATATCCACCTGCGATAATGATGTGATGTCATGATATTACTCCTCGTGGCATCATTTAGCCAGCCTCGCCTCCCCTGACACTGAACATTTTTCACGCACCATTTCACTGACCACAATGAGATAAGCCGGCTGCTCTTATCTCAGCTGCTTCGTGTCAGGACAGTCGGGTGTTTTGCATTGACCCGAGCATCGTCAGCGGTTCAAGGGTGTGCAGATCACGTCTGATGGAGACTTGGCTCTCAAATCTTATTTACTTTAATGTTTCTTTGGCTTAATCTTTTCTAACAGAGCTTTTGCTTTCAACCCCCAATCTTGTATGTGGGCCTAGAAAAAAAAAGCGCCTAATAGATTTAGAAAATCAGGAATGTTTAGATTTAAATCTAAATTAGCATTTAAATAAAACTGTTAAATGTTGTGTGTGTGTTTTTTAAACTTTCTTTCATCTTTCTGCCAAAACCTTGTCAAGCTTCGAGTTAAAGGCCCACATTCTGCTTTGGCCCCTGAAACATTTGAAGCCGAAGTAAAAAGTAACAACTATTGTGTGATTTAAAATTCTTGTTTACTAGTATTCTATATTTATATGAGAAAATAAAACTAAATGCTTGATGGTGATGCCCGCACGGCCTCCCCTGAGCGTGATGCTGTAGAGTCCATCACCCCTCTCTCTCTCCCTCTCTCTTTAAAACGCTATAATCCACATGATTTTATTTTTTTTATTGACTGCTGTCATCATGGTAGTTTCTAAAGTCATAATAATTTAAGAACACTGTTACAAGATTATGATACAGAATAATACTCTAAATGATTCGTATAGTAAAGTGTACAGTGTATTTTGCATATATTAAGGATACAAGGATAATATTGTCATTGTACAACACAGGGTTGTGCAACAAAATGCAGTATTTTCATGGTTCACATATTACTGTAACTTAACATCTTAAACAACACGTCCCCTTGAACAATGTGATCCGTAACAACAGGGAAGTGTGCAGCTTCTGAACAAATTAGTTTCGACTCTATGAAGCTGTTAGTTATATAAACCGCAGTAAGAGTCGGGGCCTGTTAAACCGTCGGGGTACAGAATAAAGCTTATTGGGACCCGCCATCTCCAGATTTTGGAGTGCAGGCACACATTAAGGCCCAGCAGCCCGTAATGGAACTCAGCTCTCTGCAGTGAGGCCTAGAGCTAACTGCAGTGGTGTAAGAGTCAGTGGGGTGTCTCAGAGAGCTGCAGTGTCCCATGGCCTGCTCTACAGTAATAACCGTGGTGGTTAACGTGCCTCTCTACAGCACTATCAGTTCTGCTGAGGGTGCACGTTTCTCTCCCCTGCTGCTCCCCCTCTGCAGCAACACCCCACCACCACCGCCGCCGCCGCCGCCGCCCTGCCGCAGCTCGTCAGAGAGCTGCTCAGGCGTGGTATGAGCTGTCAGGGGCTGCTTGATGGTGATGCCCGCACGGCCTCCCCCGAGTGTGATGCTGTAGAGTCCATCACCCATCTCTCTCTCTCTCTCTCTCTCTCTTTCTCTCTCTCTCTCTCTCTCTCTCTCTCTCTCTCAGTGGAGACAATAAGAAGCACAGGCCACAGAGAGGCAGGCAGGCAGTGAAGGACAGGACAGACAAACTGTTGAGTTTCACTTTAAGGAGGCCAGACTTTTCACTGGCAGCCATGAAGTCCTATTTGCACGTCTCCGTCCTCCTTAGACCTCAGTGACTAGTGATTGTTACAACTGCTGAAGCTCATGCACATTTTGACATTCTGGGAACATTTAAAAACTGCACTTACTAAACAGAATTCTACAAAAAAAAAATCTGCCCACACTGGTGCGTATTATCTTTACTTTAAAGACTGATTGATATAATTATGAGTGACTGTAGCTTAGGCGGTAGAGTAGATTCATGTATCGCTACTTCTTCCTGTCTGTGTGTCCAAGCGTCCTTGAGCAAGACACTGAACCACCTCTTCCAAGTCAAAGTCATTAAAAAATGTATTTAATGCAATATTTGTAATAATATGTGTTTTTTTTTTTTTTTAATTCATTTACACCCTATTTTATAGTCAATTTCTTTTCATTTTATTGTGACACTTTGTTTTCCACTTCCTCATTCTGTCCTTTTTTACTTTTCCGTGACCTTAAAATCAGCTAATAATGCTAGGAGAACAGAGTACACGGTATTGTGCATTTAATAAATAATCTGTTTAAGAAAGGCATAACCTGCAAGAGGGAAATGTGTCTAACCCCTTAAAGGATGGACTCGCATTTTTTCAAGTCTGATCTGATTTTCAGTTTGATATTGTTCTCCCCGTCCATACTGGCCGTGAAGAGATGGGGACAAGATCAGTCCCGGACTCCAACTTTGTTCAATTATCCCTCAGTAGCAGCAACTTTGTCAGTGGAAACACAAACAGAGAATTTATACTAAAACGACTAACTGCTCAGACTTTGGCTTCGACTGAACTTTAGAGTGCACTTTTGTGCACAGACTGGGACTGTGGATTTTCTCCCCCACTTACATTGAAATCCAATTAGAAAGGGATTTCTTGATGGCCAGTACTGACAGGAGGAAAGTTACAGCAAGAAAAAATGTTTTCGATATACATATGGGCCTGTGAGTATTGCTATAAGATAGATGTGTCCTTCAAGTAATAATATCAACACTGCATTTATAGTTTAATTACAGTTAAAACTTGCCGTATTCACTCTTTTCCTCAGTATGAGTACTTCAACGCCGTGCTGATCAATGAGGTGGACGAGGAGGGCAATAACGTAGAGCTCGGAGGAGAGTTCCTTCTGGAGCCAAACGACCATTTCAATAACCTGTCAGTCAATCTGAGCCTCAGTGTGGTGCAGGTGCCGACAAACATGTACAACAAAGGTGAGGGCTCAGCCTGCGGCCTGCAGGATTATGTGAGTGTTATTTACCTACTGTGAGCTGATGAACGGGGAGGAGAACAGGAGCAAAGTAATTGGTGAAAGTGAGAAATGGTAGCTGAAGCTGTATCAGTGTCACGGGCCGGGAGAAGTGGAGTTGGGGGATCAATAACAGTCCAGACATAAAGGGAAAGCAAGTGCAGACCTCTCAAAGAGAGTGGAAAGAGTGCAGAGAGGGGGGCGGGAAAGATGTTTGTCATACGCTCGCTGTTCAGTTGCTTCTTGTTTTTTAACGGAGTGTGTCACCTCTCTGTGTATCGCCAGGGCTGCTTTTGTTTGGCTATAATGAACTCCCCATAACTCTCTGTGCACAGCACAAAGGGAGGCTCGTCCAGCAGGAGGAGGGGAGGGGATGATTTAGTCACAGGCTTTGTTTCTCTTTCAGGGGGGTCAATAAGGAACAAAGGTCAACCGTGCACTCAGTAATGGTGAGCGGGATGATTACTATTATCCCTATTTCATTTACTTCTTTCTCTCCCTCTCTTTGCCCACATCCTCCTCCTCAGATCCTGACATAGTGAACGGAGTTTACTGGTCCGAGGCTCTGAATAAAGTATTTGTGGATAATTTTGAAAGAGACCCAACACTAATCTGGCAGTACTTTGGGAGCGCCAAAGGTTTCTTCAGGCAGTACCCGGGTGAGTGCTGTCACTATCACTGTCACTGTCGGTGTCCCTTGTCTGTGTGTGTGTGTGTGTGTGTGTGTGTGTGTGGGGGGGAGAAAGGCTTGTCTCAAGGGAGCCATCAGCCGTCAGTACGAGAGAGAAAAAACAGATCAGAACAAATGATTTAGAATCACTAAAAAGGTAATTTGGCTAATGTTGTAATTTTACAGACCATCAGAGAGGATGCATATATACAGACTGTAATTAATCAGAATTTGCTGGTGTGGGTCTGCAGTCCTACTGAAGAACAGTGCGCGGCTGTTGGATCCAACAGAATTTATCAGACCGTCACAAAGATGTGAAGCAGGCGGTCGACTCACTGCAGAGTGAAGCTACAGAGATACAGCGGAAGATATTCTAATATGATATGGACTCTGTATGTTTAATGTGTTCGGAGCAATTCATAAAAGAAAGATTACTCAAAGCTAACATTTCATTAATGCATTCATCATTTACATGTTATTTGATAATCACACTTCATTGAACTCTTTTTGGCTTCTGGTTTTGGTCACACTATATCCAAAGAGTGAAAACAGTACTAAAGATACATAGTAGTTTATACTGTACGCAGTGGTGAAGAGTAAGTAAGTACATTTACTCAAGTACTTGTACCATGTGAGGTACTTGTACCTTACTTAAAGATTTTCATTTTAAACTGCTTTATGCTTTTACTTTTACGTTGAATTTTAATGGAAAATGTTGCACTTTCTCTCCACTACATTTATTTTGCCCACCTTTCAGATTAAGAATTTATATACAAAATGTATTACTAGTTTAGAAAATACTATGCATTTCTATTGATTTAAATCAACAAACAAAGCAGGTAAAATGAGCACCCCCTTGACCAATAACAACAGTAAAGTACCGACATTATAAAACCCCTCAAATTTGAAGTATTTCCCCAAATCTTATCTATTTACTTCATCTGTCAGGACTGTGTGGCTGTGGTTTGATTCCATTTGATTAACAACCTACCATCTTTCATCTGATTTTCATTCTAATGTTGCTAAATCCTGATTGGTGCTCAAAGGTTTTTGACTTCACCTGTTTTAATTTTAGACAAAAAGAGATAAGACAAAAAAAATAAATAAATCTCTTCGGTGAAATAATCCAAACTGTTCTAACGTTGGCAGAAAGTTCATGTAGGACTGCATTTCTCACAGTAAAAAACGGATTAAGAAAAAAGGTTTTCAGGGCCTTTAATGCATCTAATTGCATATTAATGATCCAATAATATAACAATACGGCACTGAAAGAGTTAAAATTTACGAGTTATTGTGCTGTATTTGTGCAAATGTATTTACTTTTGATTCTGTTTTTAAGTAAACATTTTTGAATGCAGGACATTCCCTTGTAATAGAGTATGTTTCATAGTGTGCTATTGTTACTTTTACTTCACATTATCACATTACATTACTTCTTCCTACACTGGCTGTACATTCATACATCAAAACCAAATGCTTGGTCACCAATTTAAAAAGCCAGAGCCTTAAACACGAAGAAGTGTTGGTAACCTCCCTGTGAATGTGTAAATGGTTGGTGGTGATTTGAAATGCCTACAGTCAAGTTCATACATACAACAGCCCGGCTCACTGTGTGGTGCAGCACATCGACATCCTGTGTCCCTTTTCTGGAGTTTATTCACGGTGTTATTTTCTGTCTTCCTCATCCATTTCACAGGAGTGAAGTGGCATCCCGATGAACACGGTGTCATTGGCTTTGATTGCAGAAACAGGAAGTGGTAAGCCTCTACATACCAGTGTGTGCTTGTTGCTGCATCATATTGTTTGTTTGTTGCTTATTTCTTCCCTCATTACTGCAACAAGGGGTCAGGATGTGTACTTGAACTCCATATTCCAGGTACATTCAGGCAGCAACGTCTCCGAAGGATGTTGTCATCTTAATCGATGTGAGTGGAAGCATGAAAGGACTGAGGCTGACCATCGCCAGGCAGACTGTGTCCTCCATATTAGACACACTTGGAGATGACGACTTCTTCAACATCATTGCAGTAACTTTCAGTTCAACCTTTTTCTCAGTTTGCGTCTTTGTTCCCTTTATATGTTTGTCTCTGTCTTCAGCTTAGTCTTGCTGTCTATTATCTTATCAAAAAGTATTTTAAGATAACTGGAGCTCAGTTTTCCATGGAAAATACGAATCAATCTAAATGTTATTTGCATTTCCACAGTATAATCAGGAGATCCACTATGTGGAGCCTTGCTTGAATGGCACGCTGGTCCGAGCCGACAGAACCAATAAAGACGTGAGTGGAGCTCAAACTGACGTGCGATGAATGTACGTGGATCGTATCAGGTTGAATTTGTGCGACTGATGTTTAAAACCTTTCTTTTCCTCTTTTATCGTTATCTGTTAGCATTTCCGCGAACATCTGGACAAGCTGTTTGCCAAAGGGATCGGGCTGCTGGGCGACGCTCTGGCTGAAGCGTTCACAATCCTGAATGATGTAAGTTCCAGTACAGTAAACCTCTCTGTATCTGTGACTGTCAGATTAATAGGGATACTGTGCACACACAAAAATCTTCCCTGTCTGTATTCCACGGAAATAATGTATCCCAAAGCGGCTTAGCAAAATTCTGTTTTACTGTTTACTCTTTGTGTGACAATGCGGTTGAGTATTCATGAGTTTTCACAAAATGATTCATTTATTTATTGATTAATTTGACGTAAGAATAATGAATGTGTGCCCAGCTTTCACAAATGCACTTTGTGTTTAGTTAACTGAAGGATTTCACATAACCAGAACATTAGGAAAACTTTTATTTAACAAGTCCCATTTTTTCCTCAGTGACGGGAAGTGTTCGAGTACAACCCTCTGCATGTTCTCTGCTAATCATAAAAAGTAGCACACTCCAGTAAAATATATTAGAGCGTTTGGGAGGTGTGTCGCCTGTCGAAACGCTCCAGCGCTATCCTTGTTCCGCCCTCCAAACACAGACACATCTATTCTGAATCGTGATTAATGGCTCTAATTAATGTCGATGATTAATAACGTCGCTGATTGGAACACAAAGCAGATAAGGCCAGGAGCCACGCCGCACTCCTTTTATCTCCCTGTTTTCAGGCAAGCTTTGGATGCGCCGCTGAGGCTGAGGGACTGCAGCTTTTACCTCTGCATTTGTCAGATTAATTAAAGCCATGCAATGAATATGGTAATCAGGTAGCCAGTATCCTACTACTGAAATTCATTGTTACACCACTGCCCGGTGGATGAAGTCGGAACACAGCCTATCATAGACCAAATCAAAAAGAAACTTGCTTCACTTGAAGAGCACTGCACCATTTTCACAAGAGCAGTGTTAAGATAAAAAAAAAAAAAAAGAAGCAGTCTTCCCCTCTCACAGGCGGATGATGTGAAAGATTCACAAAACAACGAGAGCATGTGATAAAATACTTATATTTGACCGCGCTAAAAGCTTTAGGACATCCCCTTGTTGGATGATTTTATAACAAGATCATCGATTTACCCCTCAAACAGCTAGGGTTTGGGATTGATTAGATTTTATCAGCATCAATTACTTAATGATCCCTGTTATTGATTATGTCTTTTATCATTAACATTTAGATTTACTCATTCTTATTTACTTACTATAGTGAAACAAATGGCATGATATACGTGTATTTAAACAAATGTTTAGGTAAAGGACGGATGCTCAGCAGCAGAGAGTGCAGACACTCACCCCGTCGCTCCCCTGCCGCCTCAGGGAATGGAGAGTCCACGTAAAAGATAGGCCGATATTAAAACAACATTTATTACACTTAACATAACAAACATTTAGGATGGTCAAATCAGAAACTTCAGCAGTGAAAGCATGCATAGGGTATATGCACTATGGAGATATTGAAATGTGCACAAGTAAAAGAAACAGATGCAGGGTGGACACCAGTTACAGGAAGAGAGAAAGGGAAGAGGTTAAGCACATGAAGGTCAGGTGAAGAAGATGAGCTGTGGAACCTCTAATGGAGCCATTTTGACATGTTGAAGCCCAGATATGAAAGATCAAATAAATGATGGCTGAATTCCGTTTAGCTGCTTCAGTTTCAGGGCCCTGGTGTTGTGCATGCTGGCTCACTGTCACTGGAAAACCTAATGGAACAGAGCCATCGTTAATAGTAAAACAATTAACATTTCATTACATTAATATCTTGTGGACGAACAACTTACTTTAGAGTTGATATCCCGAAAAATGAACATAAAAATGAAAGAATCAAAAGTTTTCCAATATTAGACTTTATTTTATTTGTGTCATGCACACGAGTGCCCAGAAATATGAATATTGTTGCAGTGGTGAAGCAGCTGTCAGACATGAACATAGGTTCTTCTCTTCATCGCATTTTCTAACAACAGGACAGTTCTGAAGAGTGATTTGAGAGTAGCGGTGCTCAGCAGGTTTCATCCTGTGATGGTGTCACTGCATCCTCCTCTATCTCTCCACATTCACTCTGTAACAGGTCAATAAACCACTTAATTACTGCGATGCATCTTCTGGCATCAAAATAAAGTGTTCCACGCTCTTTATTTACCGAGACATTATCTGTGTTGTATTGACTGATGATGGTGGAGAAAAAGACAGCTCTTGTTTGTTTAATGTTTTAATAACAACGCATTTATTATTTGGGTTTTTAGTTCATACCTTTTTGTGTGTCTTCTCTCTTTCTGCAGTTTAATCAAACTGGACATGGCAGTTTGTGCAGCCAGGCCATAATGCTTGTGACTGACGGGGCGACTCAAATGTATGACGACGTTTTTGAGAAATACAATTGGCCAGAAAGAAAGGTGAGTCTCTTTCTTTCTTCGCCTCTCTCTTCTCTTCTTCACACTGCCTCATTTCCAATGTTATTCAAGTCCTTTTTCTGAATTCTCTGCTTGCTCAGCACTTATCTTACATTTTAATACTTGATGCCAGCTGGAGCTTTTGAGGAATTGTTCTTACTTCATTACCACTCATAACTCTGTAATGTACAATTCATGTAAATATGATGATTTTCAACGTGCTCAGGCGTTACAGCGCAATATTTTGCCCCCCCCCCGAGGAATAAAACCTTGGAAATGAACTGCTTGTATGGTCAGAGGTTGGACAGTGCAAGCAGCTCGGTCTCAAAGGCTCTGGCCCTCGTCCCCCCTCTGCTGTGCTCTCCACACATCTCTTCCTGGACTCAACGATGGGTTTAAAATCTTTTGTTAGCCTCCCTTTGTAAGACCTAAATGCAATTGAAATGAAATGGACTGCTGTGCTACTCACAAAGCAATAAAAACAACAGCCCAGGGGCTTTTGTTCAGTCCTATCAAGCATATGTGTGTTGGCAGTGTTTGGCAGGGGACAGGGCAGTATTTGGCAGAGTACCCCATCCCCCCCTTATACACCCTCAGGCCCGTTATATGGCAGCCATTCAGTGATTTCTATATGCTTCATGCTTAGCAAAGCATCTGGAGCCAATGAGCCGCGGTAGGTTTGGCAAAGTGTCACACAGCGTTCTTTAAAAGGACAGTGGAACATGCCCTCATGCCAAACTCCCAACAAAAGAAAATGAAGTGAATTCAACTGCAGAGAGTGCAAACTGAGACAAAGCCACAATCTATTGTTAAAAATACTGACAAGATGGACTGAAAAAAGGTGAAGAATGAAAAGAAAGCAGCTTAATGCTCAGTGTTTTCTCATGAGGATGTACAAACATGCGGCTACCTCTTGCTCCAAAGCCTGATAGAATCAGGACAGGAAGATAAAGTACCAAAGAGACACTTCACTTTGCATCTTTTCTTTTTTAACCCTTCTTCCATCCTTGAAACTGTCGACATCTATGTGTCCTCTGCACAGGTGCGCATATTCCCGTACCTGATTGGACGAGAGTCTGCATTTGCCGATAACCTCAAATGGATGGCTTGTGCCAACAAAGGTTTGCAACTTTTTGATAAACACCTGTCAAGACAGCTTAGCGTCAGAGTGTCGCGTACGGGCTGATGCGGTGTTTCTGTGAAGTAATATGGCGATGGTTGAGGATGTGTGGGCATCCGTGGGGTGTATGTGTATGTTATGGGTGTTTTCGTGTGCACATGCATGTGTATGTGCTGGCTCAGACTCTTTTCGCCAAGAGGCAATGAAGTGGCACTTGGGGGGGTCAGAGGTCAATCTGCTCTAATCCCTCTTCCTGTCAGAGTGTCTCCCCCTTGGCTGCTCGCTGCTGATGGCTCCCACGTGTCAACGCTCTGGATGAGTGCCCTCTGGAAGGGAAAGTCACAGCCAGGAAAACAGATCATAGAGGGATTGTGGGGGGACAAGCCCCAAACATCCTTCCCCATACAGACCCCCACTGTGGAATAACCTTACGTGTCCAACATGAGGCATTGTCAGCAACAGCAGGAGCTGACACAAGTCGAATGGCACCTGTGTCACTGGACCCTGAGTGGTTCAGCACATCAGCAGCAAATTTCAATATTTTGTAAATGGGTAAGGGGTGCATTGGGGAAACTTGGACACAAGACTTCAATAATTCTAAAATCTTTGCTGATAGTACTTTTATTTTACTTTCAGATGCAGGACTGAACATTGATTTTCTTCAGTCTTAGTCGCAATATACCAGTGTGGATGAAATGGATGATAAAATGAAATATTGATATCATTTCAATAATGCACATATGATAATATCGTGTAAAATAATCCAGACACACTTACATCATTTCCGTTTCTTTCTGTTCTCGTTGTGTTGTCCTCCCCCAACGCTCAAGTGTAATTTATTTGCCTAAAAAAAACAGAAAGCACACAATAAACAACCAAAAAAAAAAATTCCAAAATGTTTCTTTGCATATCGCAATAACAACGGGAATCTGATATTGTGACAGCCCTATAGTCAAAAAACATGTAGGACTACACATTGTTGAATATGTGTATGCTCAGTGCGTATGGTTAATATGTGCGTGTGCTTAATTGCAGGATATTTCAGTCAGATCTCCACCTTAGCAGACGTCCAGGAGAACGTGATGAGGTATCTGCACGTGATGAGCCGCCCGAAGGTTATTGACCACGAGCACGACACAGTGTGGACCGAAGCTTACGTGGACAGTGCTGTGAGTGTGTCACAGTGCCTTACTTCTTAGGTCGAAGCGGTATCATGACATCCTGTGATTGTCCAAGTTATAAGTCCTCGTCCCTGATTCATATTTGTGTTCGAGTGAGACTGCAGTGACATGCTTTGAATGAACTTCTTGAGGCTGTAGTTTGTGTTAGTAGCAGGATTCAAGTTATTGTGTCCATCCCTGCACCGTACAGTAAGTGTGCACATGTGTGGCTCTGCTTTCTCATCATTACTCTTCATGTTGCTGGAATGATTCCTCATTATGAGCTTCATTAATCTGCATGGATTCCCCCCCCCCCTCCCCCCTCCGCCCGTTGTACATCTGCGTCCACAAAGTCAATGCACAATGTGAAGGCATTAATTTATCATTCAATCTCTTCTTTCATTTCAGCTTTCCCAGGCCCATAAGGTAAATATGGTCTGATCTTTACCTGCTATGAAGTAGAATTATATTTGTAAAAGAAAACATAATTTATTTGTTGTCTCGTCATAAAATAAACGACCAGATGCTGTAGGACACAGCTCTGAACTGGCATCAGATAGGAGCTCATGAGCACAAAATAAAAGGTGTTCACTGGGAGGCTGCAAATTTGAGTCACATTATAAAGCAGGAAAGGTTAAATAGCTGCTTATAGCTCCTACTTTTCAACATTATGCTTTACTATTTCCCGAGGAAGTCTAAAGTGAGGAGAGGCTCTTCCCTCTGAGAGGCGGGAGCAGTAGAGGAGCATTTATTGTACTTCTCTCCAGTAGGGAGACGATGAGCATGCACACACTAAAGCACGCACACACACACGCACGCACACACGCACGCA
>CALSBV010011423.1:12607538-12622901 GCA_943590825.1 Bovichtus diacanthus
CACACACACACACACACACACACACACACACACACACAGGACATAGGCACACTCAGCTGTGTCGCCTCACAAGGTGAGGGAATAGCAGACCCACTTTAACAGCACTCGTGTGCTTAATTATTTCAGCCTTCATCCTTCTGAACTGAGCTCACCTCCTCCTCTGAGCCCCACGTGAGACTCTCATGGTTCAGGTTCGACAACAGAAAGACTGTGATCAGGATCCTGTATGATTCTGCAGGAAATTATTCGGATGCTGCTTTTAATTAATTCAGTGTCATATAGTACTCTGAACTAGTGAGACCTTTTTTTGTGTTCCCTACTATAGTACTTAATTTTGTAGCTAATTTTGGCTTCATTATTGTCAAGCCCTGAAGCTGTTATTCTCTGCTGAATAACTCATGCTCCTCTCTTTTCAATCAGGAAATTTTAATTGAATTTCGTGTCAATTAGGCTGCCTCTTCACTGGTAATTAGCTACTGTACTGTGTGAAAAAAGAAAATAGTTTTTTCATCCGTTAACATTTATTAACATTTCCATGGCAGCTGTTCTTTTTTATACATATATATATATATATATATATATATATATATTACATTCTCATATGATTTTGAATACTTTAGACATTTTGTTTGGGAATAACATTAATGTTTTAACATCATTAATAGCATTTTCCTGTAGTAGTTAGTAACACTTTATCTTTGGAATCTCAGTTTGTCAACTCAAGTTGAATACATATGCGGTGTAATATACTGTATGTGTATCTGCGTTGGTTAATTAATGACATGTACTGATTAGGAAATGCTGAGTAAGCTTTTCAGTTCTGTAAGAATTATAATGCAGTTTAAGTGTGTTTCTTTCTCTGTGCAGTTTTTGCTTTTTGACTGATGCTTACAAACCCCTCTTAATGTGATTACTCGGCTATAATGGCAGCATTCAACAGTTAGAAATTACTAACTTTTTTTTCTCAGTTGAAGGACAAATCGGGCCCCAGCCTGATGACGACAGTCGCAATGCCTGTCTTCAGCACAAAGAATGAAACGGTGGGTGACAGTCATTGATCAATCTTGTTGGAGCTACTTGTCACATTTCACTGTATATAAATTGGTTAAAACTAGCTGTCGCTTGATCAGATGCAACAGCAAAATGCTTCAGCAATCAGTATTGTCTAATAATGTCATATATAATTAACAGGACATTTCTTATGTACCAAGGTTTTACTTTTGATACTTTAACTACATTTAGCTGATAATACTCCTGTACTTTTACTTAAGTCAAATTGAATTGAGGGCTTTTTACCTATAATAGAGTATTTTTATTTTGTGGTCTTGGTACTTTTACTTCTTCCACCACTGCGAGGTTGTGTACGTGTGTTTTGAATCTGTTCATGCAGAAGAACCAGGGTATTCTGTTGGGGGTCGTAGGAACAGACATCCCTCTGCAGGAGCTGATGAAGCTCATCCCTAAACATATGGTACAATCAGCTGTTCTTTAAAAATTTGAATAAATGAATTCATTAATGTGAACTTTTTTCTAAATCTTCTTCCTTGTGTATCTCATTGTGTGTCTCTAGTTAGGAATCCATGGCTATGCATTTGCTATCACAAACAACGGCTACATCCTGACACATCCAGACCTCAGGCCTTTGGTAACTCGGTTTCTTAACATTACTTTTACACCAGTACAGTCTCACAGCATTCCCTGACTTTACCCTGTTTTTCCTTTTTGTTTGTCCATGAAATTGTGTACATTAACGGAAATGATGAACTGAAAGCCCTGTCAACAAGGGCGCACAGTGAAAAATGTGTTATCTGATTAGGAGGCTAAATGGACGCGTATATATCTGTAATCCCCACCTTTTCCTTTGATGTATGCATGCAGGGATAAAGGCCACTCATAGGGCTGACTGGCCTGAGATTTCCCAGAGGTAACTTAACACTCGCTGGCAGAGACCACAGCCGCTCGCCCTGGGACCGCTGGTTCCTCAGGAGCTATGGCTGAGCTAGTGGATCTGTGTGTGCCAGTGTAGTGCTATTCCTCTCTGTGCAACTGTGTGTGTGTTGGTCTGTGTTTTCGTCTCTTTGTGGCTAAAACTGTGCTGTGGTTGTAGTCATTGACTTGCTGTTTCTTGTGGGCCAGACGACATACAGTAGCAGAGTTTGACATGTACAGTTTAATGCATCGATGTAGACTTGTTTGAGCGTGGATTTCCTATCCATCATATTAATTATTTTTAATTTACATGACAGTGTTAATTTCACAGATGATTTGTTAAATAATTACACAGCAAAACCTTTATAGCAAGGCTTGATAAATAAGAGCATACAGCCAGTCTTCATGTTAACATTGAAACACAGAAGACAGATTACACTGAAGCTTTTCTAAGTAGATTTATGTCTTTTAGTATCAAGCTCATAAATTTGAAAATTATGTGTCACATGCAGATTTCCGTGGTTAGTCAAAATAAAACGTCACTACATAAAATGGAGCATTAAAGTGTGTATATTGTGTTCCTCTGTGCAGTATCAGGACGGTCAGAAGAGGAGGAAGCCCAACTACAGCAGCGTGGATCTCTCTGAGGTGGAATGGGAAGACAAAGATGATATTGTACGTGCTAAACTAAACCCCTAAAAAAAATGTATTAGGGGTGTAAGAAAATATTGATACACTTGAGTGTCGCAATATTATGTATGCATTGTCAAAAACGCTGTATCAATTTTCAAATATTTAAAATATGTCATTTAAATAATAACATGAAAATATTTGTGATATTTACTAGATAGTAGTGTTGTAATCTATCTCCCGCCTTTTGACCCTTCCTCTGATACAGGAAGTAGCGTAATGTTGGTGTGTTTTTTGTACTATGACAGTTTTTCTGAAATTCAAATTTTAAAAATCGCAACATATCGCCTTGCTTACAGTTTCACAATATATTGAATCATAACCGCTGTGTGCGTATTGTATCACCAGATTTTCGCCAATATACAGCCATAATTCTTATAGGGAAAATAATCATTTTTCAGTGTACAGTATAAAACAACATTGTGTGACAGCAAGTACAAAATGGCTTGATTTCCCATTGATCCTGGACTGCATGGTCATTAGTTTGTAACCGTAAATTATCTTTTATTTCAAATCAACCTTAAGAATCATCAAGGTATGACTGTGTTTTCAGTATCAGAGTGAAATGGCAGCCACATGCAGGCTGCTGGATCAGTGACCCAGCCTCGACTTCTCTGCTCTATGTGCTTTTCCTTTCAGCTACGCAACGCTATGGTGAAAAGGAGGACGGGGACTTTCTCTATGGAGGTGAAGAAGACGGTGGACAGAGGGGTGAGGCTGCAGATAAAGACGCTTTGCGCCTCCTTAACAGATGAGGGTTGTTCCCTCTGAGGTTCAAGGAGTAAATCTCACCTGCGCTTCTTTTTCTGCTCTTCCAGAGGCGTGTCCTGAAGATGCACAATGACTATTTCTACACAGACATCAAAGGAACACCGTTCAGGTGGAGGCAAAAGTTTCACAGCATTCCTAAAACGACTCTCTGTCTCGGTTACAGTTAAAAGTGAATTCTCTCCTCTGTTTGTGTCTCCAGTGTTGGAGTGGCTCTCTCCAGAGGTCATGGAAAGTACTTCTTCAGAGGAAATGTATCAGTTGAAGCCGGTATGTCACTCGTTTACTGAATACAGTGAGATGCATGTCACTCTGACTTGCTCGTTCGGGAGGGCTTATTGTATCTACCCAGGCTGGCATTGCTGAAGCGTTACTGACTTGTGTTTTTCAGGGCTCCGTGATCTGGAACAGCCAGATGTCGCCCTGGCAGATGAATGGTAACGCTGGGGTTATGGGAGCGGGCATTCATGCGTTATGTAGGTTATCCCTCTGTGTTCATCAGGGATGTTGAGGCCTGTGATGTAACAGTGTGGCTCTGTTTGGACCACAGGACTTACTGCAACACGGAGGAGCAGCATGAGCACCGTCACCTGACCCAGATTCAAGCAATCAAGCTCTTCATGACGGGCCGCAGATCACACCTCAAATGTAAGAAACATCCGTGTCAGACCTGAATAAACTACATTGAGCCTGTTTTATCTGTGATCACATTGTAATTATCATACGAAGCATGAATATTATAAACAAAAAAAGCAGTGGTTACAAAAGAGATGGATTTTTTGGGGGGGTTTTTAAACAACTCTCTGCAGGCGACAGAGAGCTGATCCAGGAGGTGTTATTTGATGCTGTGGTCACTGCTCCACTGGAGGCCTACTGGACCGGATTGGCCCTCAACAAGTCAGAGTAAGAACATTTTGGTACTGCTTTATATTCTCTTTTCAAGTCCACGGCTGCTACAAGCAGTAAGTAAGTCATTAATGAAGGGTGTCTATTAGGGTTTTCTAATAAGTCATCAGTAAATGTTTGTAAGTCACCTGCAATTACAAATATTTGCAAATCATGATTGAAACGTTCTTACAACAATCCATCAAGTCTGCATTTGTAAATGGTAATAAGTTGTCACGAACAAGTAGACGAAACACCAGCCAAAGAGATTTTCCCCGACCTGGCAACCCAAAATGATTCTTATTAATGGCTTATCTATGCAGCATTAATAACCTTTAACAAAGCCATCAGTTACAAACCCTTTATTGAATGTGCCTTTTTAGAAAGTGGCACCCATATTTTTTTTTTTTACAGAAACCATATCTCTCTACTATTAACGATTTAGGTTCATATTAATTCAAATGCACATGTATGTACATTGAAAGCACCGTTAATTTTTAATTGTTCCCATCTTAAAGCCATTCCAATGTAAGAGATGGGGGAATCTGAATCTAATATGTACACAAAGCGGGAATGTTGTACTTAAAAGACTGTTACTTTGGGAGATACACACTTTATTTGTTCATATCAAACTGCTGAAGCCTCACACAGTGTTACCTGCGGCTGAACATTAGAAAGACTTTAGGTAGTGGTGTTATTTTTATAGTTAGGATGAACAATTACAGCGACCAAAAGCTGTTTCAATGCACACGTGGACGTGCGAGGGCTTTTTTAAGACAAACTTGAAAGATGTCCTGATGTTATAATGTCCTGATGTACATGTTGATGTGATGTCGTCTTTTTTTACATACATATTCGATATGCATGTGTCACATAAGGCTTTGCAAATTATGATTATTTTTTATTTTAGATGAATCTATTGGTTATTATGTTGCTGTTAATTCATCAACATTTGAGCCTATAAAACATCAAAGTTTGAGAATAAGTATTTATGGTATTTTTACAATATACTTCCAAAATGAGAGCTACACCAGCTGCATCGAGAACTTTCCTCTATTCACCTTTTTAGTTCAATCCGCAGCAGATCTGAGTCCCGCTGCATAAATACATTCAGAAATGTCCTACTTCATAAATTTAAAGAAAAACCTAAATTACATGTGGCATTGTGAAATAGTTTTTAGACATGAGTCAGTAATGTTCAGGGAAAGCACTCAAAGGATGTAAAGATGTGTTTTTACTGTTCCGCATAACACCAACAGGAACTCAGACAAAGGAGTGGAGATCGCCTTCCTGGGTACACGCACCGGCCTGTCGAGGACCAACCTGTTTGTCCCCGCCGATCAGCTCTCCAATCAGTGAGTCCACTGCTCAACATCTCTTTAATCATTACTTACAGCACCAGGCGACGACGTGGTTGTTGTTGATGATTCCAATCCTTTGCTCGTCGCCTCACTTTCATTCTGTGTGCTTCCTCAGAGATTTCCTGACAGCGGAGGACAAGGAGGGTGTGTTTAATGCTGATCACTTCCCTCTGTGGTACAAGCGAGCTGCAGAGCAGGTCCCCGGGACATTTCTCTACTCCATCCCCTTCAGCCCAGGTATGCAGGACAAAAACCAGAGATTAGAGATAAAAGTGTTCAGTACAAAATAAAAGTCTCCTGATCCTGCACAAAACTACGCTGCCTACTTCTGCTTAATAATCTGCATCTTACGTTATATAAATCTATCTCAATATACTTTCAATTATCGAGTGCAGCATTATATAAATTACTTTTTGGAAATTCATCTGGTTGCTTTTGTCATTCAGCATTTTAACATCTTAATCAGTCTTTCTCTATGTCCCTCTTTCTGTTATGGATTGTGGTTTTTACTGGTTTCCACTGATAGGATGTGCAGCACAGCTCACTTCCATCACAGCTTTTATGCAGTTAATGTGGTCCACGTTCCGTCTGCTAGCCAGAGGATGGAGAATTCAGCTTCCCTCTCCAGGACATTTACCACCTTTCCTCTGTTAATGATGACTGCATCCACTCATAACCTGAAATGTTCCTATCACAGCAGCCGTTTCAGAATTATTAGAGTCATCTGGCTGTAGAAAAAAAGCTCCGGCTGGACATTACTGTAATGTAATGGACTTGTACTGCGGTTTCTTTTGAGCCTGCCAACGGGGGCTGCTGAGTAAAGGGCACCATCTAGTGAGCAGAAAGTGTAGTCTGAACTTTATTCTCTGCTCTTCCTCTCTAGCTTTAGAAAATAAGAGCGTGGTTTTGGCCAGCACAGCAATTCAGCTCCTCGACGACAGAAAGTCTCCAATTGTTGCCGGTAACAACCTCTAAACCATCTTTCATATCATTGTTTTCTTCATGTTAATACTTACTTTTGGAGATGACGCAGACTCTTATGTGCTCAGCTGTTGGGATCCAGATGAAGCTGGAGTTCTTTCAGAGGAAGTTCTGGACGGCCTGCAGACAGGTAACTACACAAGCACTGCTGCAGCCTTGAATTACAACAAAATGAGCTCCCTGATTAGGTGTGAAGCTTAACTACTTATGTTTTGTGCTCAGTGTACAGCTCTGGATGGAAAGTGTAGCATTAGCTGTGATAACGCGGTAAGAACAGTCACACAACTCTGGCTTTTGAATTCTTTTCTTGCAGGTTGTTTTGTTAACATGATCTTTTTATTCGCTCCTCTGACAGGACATTAACTGCTATCTCATTGACAACAACGCCTTCATTCTTGTCACAGAGGATCAATCTCAGGTACTGCGTGCATGTTTGTGTATGCATGAAAACATCTATGAACAAAAGTTGAAATAATGGAAACACATGACCCCTTTACCTCAAATGCTCCAGCCGTCCTTACATGTTTTCCCACAAGTCTTGAACGTGTGTGTAGAGCGACACGGTGCTGTTCTTCCAAAAAGGATAGATGAAAGATCTGGAGGGAGGTAGGATGAAAGTTAGAGGGAGGAAATAAAAGTCTACCATCCAAACATGACTGAATGTTTGGATGTGATAAAAGAAAACACTGATTCAGGAGCACTGAAGTAAAGCAGCTTTTCTGCTGATGCAATTTGTCTGTGAAGTTTTTCAAATGGAAAACTCTTTAGTTAAAAGTCCTTTTTCATTGGATGATCCCATTATTTGGTCCACCCACGGATGCGCTGCAGTATGTGCCGGTGTGCTTTGACGTACCTTCTCTCTCAGACAGGGCTCTTCTTCGGGGAGGTGGAGGCTGCTGTGATGAACAAACTTCTCCAAATGGGGTCCTTCAAAAGGTCTGCGACACAACATAACATTTCTCCGAGCCCTGAATTGATACGTTAAACAATTAAACTTAAATGTCATACTTGATGGTTATTACATCCTCTGCTGCTCCGTTTGTGTTGCAGGATCCTGCTGTATGATTACCAGGCCCTTTGCAAAGAGTACGCTGGGAGCAGCGACAGCGCGCGCACTCTATCAGATGTAAGACAGAACGTCAGCTGGGATATTTAAAGATGGAGACATTAGAAGCATACATCTACGCCTGAGTTAAAATCATCAGCATAGATGTCATAGAGTGTGTGGTCAGCGCTGTTGGAGCATCAGCATCGAGCACAGGCTCAAAATGAACTGAGAACAACCGGAAACATTATTTATTTTCAGATTCTAACACTTGTCTGCTTTTCTCTCTCTTCCAGCCCTTCACTGTTGTGAAGTGGCTCCTGACTGAACTCGTTATGTAAGAATAACCCAAAAACATTTTTTAAAAAAGTACATTGCGTTAACTTTTTATATTACTGGTAATGATTAGTAATAGTTAGTATTTGATAATTAAAAAAAAAATGTTTTAAAGTTATAAGTTGATAAGTTCAAGTGGATAATAAACATTTAGAAAAATGTCATTAGTTTTAGCAGTTATAAAGGCATGTACATAATACATCCTATCATATGCACTAATATTACTTCATAACTCAGTAACAATATAAATGAGTTAATGGCTGCTTGATACTTATTATTGTGCTAAAATGGTAATAAATATTATTTCATTTTCTCATTACCTATGTACACCGTTTAAGAAAGTGATTATTTAACTATTAATTACTGACTGACTGTTTTAATTCGATTTTTGTGTTTTTTTTCCTCCAAAAGTTTTCTGCTAGAATTTAACCTGTACAGCTGGTGGAATGTGGATCTTTCAGTGAAAGGTAACTGTAGTTGACGCTCATTGCAGGCGTGAATGTGTGTGAGATGGAGAACTGGAAACCTCTTCTGTATATTTTACATCTTGTCGTTTTTGTGTAGTTCAATTAAACTTGCTTTGTCACACATTCAGCTCAGAGATCTCGGGGTAAAACCACGATGGTGCCGTGTGATACGGAATACCCTGCCTTTGTCTCCGAACGCACCATCAAAGAAACAACGGGCAACATTGACTGTGAGGACTGTATCAGGTACAACTTTTAAACACAGTGAATCGTCAAATACTCTCCTAAGAATATCCATCCGTATTAAACAGTAGATGTTCAGTCTGCTACTAATCATATTATAACATTTTAATTCCAGTCTCTGTCTCTGTTTGGGCTGCAGGTCTTTTGTCATACAGCAGATTCCCAGCAGCAACCTCTTCATGGTTGTTGTGGACAACAAGTGCGACTGCAGCAGTTCTCCTCCAGTAACCATGGATCCCATCGAGATCATGTATATCCTTTCTAGATGAAACACAGATGCAGAAAGTAGATCATAAAACATATGTATGAGTCACTGACTGTGAGAATAATTTGTAAGTGTTGCATCTGCGTAAATGAGTTGCATGTATGTTGGTGAAGCTGTTGTGTTCATTTATTTACATCCTTGACTCCTTTGAACACAATGAGTCACTCAAATGTGACAGACTGAAGTTTCAGAAGGACAGAAAGAAGCCTGAATCATGTCATCCTTTCCACCCCGAGGTATGGGGATGTGTGTTTGTCTGCATGCAAGTGTGTCTACGTGTGCAGTTATACAGTGAAGTTGACACTGGGGCGCAGCAGCAGCAGACAGCCCACTGGTTGTCTGGCAACCTCAAAGCTACAGCAAGTCACTGCTACTGGCCAAGAAATAGAAAAATATTTAGAGGTTCTTATAGTCAGAATTTATTTTAAATCAGTGGAGTTAGTTAGACTGGTAACCTACATTTCTACATTCATGTCAAAGACTAATTGTGTGCTTTGGCACATTATGCTATCCAGCCATCCATTATCGTCGTCTATTTCGTCTATTTACACCATACTTACTTCTCGTTGGGGTCAAATCTCATCCTGTTCAACTTTAATGAAACAATAAACAAACAAGAAGTACTTTGTGTGGATCATAAGTGTTACCGGTCGATCTATGAGACACGCATCTATCATGAAGCAAGTTGACCTCTTCAGTGAATTCTCACTGTGAGTAACTGAGAAGCTCCATGGAATGAAAGACGAAATAAGTTACACATGATTTGATCATAACGGGGTCATTTCATCTCACAACAACTTCAATCTTATGTTTGTAGTTTAGGCCGTCGTTCATATTAGGAATAATATTTTACTCACAATGTTAATTCCGGAGACATTTGAATGCAGCAAAAAAGTAGCCTACTGGGGAAAGTAATCAGACAGTCACACTGTTTTAAATAAACCCTGAGGTTAGCAAAACTGAAAGTGGTAGAATATCACACAAACTGTCAGTTTAGAGACCAACTTACTGCCTCAACTGTCACTGTACCAAATCAGCACACAGTGTCTCTGTGCGATGAGGGATTATTGACCGTACTTCAGGTGTTTCCTTTCAGTTTTACCTCAAAATGTGGTTAAGATAAACTGGCTACACCGTTGGCTTGTTTTCAACCTTGACAGAACACGATGAAAATAAGACAACTTGTTCAACAACAACAGTTTACATCTATCAGCATCCACTACTGTCTTTCCCAGACAAAACAAGAGTATATCAACCCTGTTAATATTCAATATCATACTCTGAACATATGTATCACATATCTCTTCTGCAGGAAAATGCCATGGAGTGTGGCTCAGCAACACGCCTCTCCAGTCCTCTAACAGCAGCTCTGCTCCCTCTGATAGCAGCGACCATCAGCAGGTGACCATCAGCAGCAGAGCTGGACATCAGTGAGGGCTAATCGACAAGAAGATGCTTATAAACACATAGAGAACATGGCCTATCAGAAATGAATTTGCTCATACCTGTGCGACAGGCAGCGCTCTAGTGAGAAAAAAAATCTTTAACCGTAGCAGTGAGGCTCACGTCCATTAATGCAGAAAACATAAGCGATGTGGTGCAGCAAAAGATAATGAGAATAATGGTAGTGCCTGGTGACTTTGCTCAGAGCATTGCAGATCACACCACTGACTGTTTTTCATATTGTCCCGAATGTGTGCTGAAATTAAATAAGAGACAGAAATACAGTATGACAACAGTCAAAACAAGGAATTTCTTGTCAAAGTATAAATAAAAAAAAGTCATTTTTGCTAAGGATGATATTAAGAAATTAAATATGTTTGATTCTTTGTTGTGAGGGAAAAAAAGATGGCTAATGTAAAAGTATATGGAATGTAAAATGCACTTTTGTCGTGTGAAAAGAATGCAGAGTGGTCTATTTTTAGGCAGTTAATTGCTAAAAACAGTTGACAGTGCCGTCATAGTTTTCTTTCTTCAAATATTTTATTTTAGAACTTGCTTTATTCTGCCAGTTTCTCCTTGTTTTAAAGCAGAAGACATTTCAGACGAGCTAAAGATGCATGAAGAAGAAGATCACAGAATGTTACGTTGATGTATCCAGCCATAATTTGTCAAGGTGACCACATACTCTTAACCTCATGTTTGAGAAAGATGATGAATAAATACAAAGAAATATTTTCCTTCCTTTATTTACCCCTTGTGTTATTTTCTCGTGTGTGTGTGTGTGTGTGTGTGTGTGTGTGTGTGTGTGTGTGTGTGTGTGTGTGTGTGTGTGTGTGTGTGTGTGTGTGTGTGTGTGTGTGTGTGTGTGTGTGTGTGTGTGTGTGTGTGTAAAATGCAAAGCAATATAATTATATAATGCATTTATAGATGATAGATAGATACTTTATTGATCCCACAGAAGTGTCAGACAAAATACATCCAGTTAAACAAAAATATGATCAAAACATTACAATTAAGAGAGAACATATTAGAAAACAAAACAAAAATTACAAACAGGAGTAAAGTGAACTTTTGCTTTAGTTATAATTAGTTATATATGAGAACTTGGTAATCTTACAGTTTGGTTGATCTGAGGAAATAGACATTTCTTAGTTAATCTAGACATTGGTCTGGATTATACAAGTCAACTTTAAACACAAGGTTTACATTTATAACAGTTCTTCAGGCTGTCTGCTTATCTTTCTCTGTACAATATACAACAGTTTCAGTGTTTCTGCACGGTGCTGTACATCACACCCTTCAGCTCTGATGCAGCTGGCTCCTCAGAGATGGAGGAGTACACATGGTATGTGTCCAACTGGGAAAAGATAGAAACCAACTAAAGCAAGAAAGAAACCAAATATAGCATATATATACACTGTATATACATAATTACATATTCATATATATTATACTATATATGTGGCTAATGTATTTCATTTGAACTATTGTCCATGTCAGACTTACATTTTCATTTTGGGGCTCCGGCTTTTTCACGTCCTCACAATCTGCTCGTGAGAAAGACACAAATGTTTGTTTACCATGAAGTTTGGCATTTTATTCTAATACCTTTTTCTCTGAATAAAAATAAAAGATACAGAATTTGATGGTCACAATATACTTGTCATAATTGTGTGTCTCTTGGACAGCATTACACTTTCAAGTTCACAAAATGTTGCTGAAGATTTTTACCGTCAGTTCTCAGAAAAGTAATTAGCTCACATTTGTAAAAGAATGTCAAAACTATGCAAAGAAGGTTATTTTTGTCTCAGCACAGTGGTGGTCTTCCACACGCGTGGTTAACTTTCAGTTTGAGGTGCAGGTCTTGCATGTTTGTTCCGCAACAGTTATTTTAGTAGCTGTGAGCCACGTGAACTCTGCAGCAAATAGGAAGCTGCTTTAAATAGTTCCTGAAAACGGCAAATGGCTTTTAAGACCCAAGCTAAAATGTGTGTATAGGACAACTGTGTGGAGAATCTTAACCAAAAAGAAGAATAGTTTTAGGTCAGAGTGTATCATCTGTTTCATTTATGCTTCACCATCTGTGGCTCCTTCACCAGCTGTGTGGCGGTCAGCATGTCACTCATAACCTGACATTTCTCACTGAAATTCTCTTGATTCACTCACGGCAACGACATCTGCTGCTGCTGCTCCTTTTGCCAACCTCCTGCTTATGAACTATATTGTTGGTGATTTAACTAGCATTGAATGTCGTTGGATCCTTTGACAGCTTCCTTTAAAGAGCACCACCTTTTTTCTAAATCTGACAGTATGACCATTTGCTATTAATGGCCAATTATTTGACAAGTGTCTCTGACTGAAGTGGTAGTTTTCTTTCTGATTATAGTTGTTTAACCCTCTCAAACTGAATATATGTTAAGATGCAATAATTGGGAAAATGCAACTTCTAGAGTTTACATATGTTTAATTATCAGAGACGAACTGTTACAAATTCTACACTTCAGTATTAGTGTGTGATTAAACACCTGTACAAAAAAACAGATCCTGACTTTATGAGACAAACACATCAACATAGTTCTCACCAGTTCTTCTTTTGTTATAGAGAATTGCAGCAACCAGCAAGATGACGCCCACAGTTACTCCACAAGCAGCCACCCCTGCTACAAACTTCCATATCCACGTTTCTGCTTTGAAACACGAAGCCATAAAAGTGTCAGCCTCGCACCGGCTGCTCGCATGTACTACAGCCTTTCAACCATCAATACCAGTGCACACCAAATATATAACATCGAAAACTAAGTATTGCTTTATTATTGATATAAAGTTACTGAGTAAATGAGGTTGTAAACATAATTTAATCCCTGAATTCAAGTTTAGGAACATGTTAAGAATTAAAAACATTTCAAATGTATTACTTCACTTTGGCAATTTTTCAACAACAGCAACTTGCCGTGTGTGTCTCAAAAGATGTGATAAACTTAAAATAGGAAATCTTAGTTCTTTGCAAATGTTACATCACATCTAATATTTTACCCCGAATTTCTAAAGTAACTTTGTGCAGTTTGTACAGCTCAAGCTTAAATGTTAGAAAATGTGTCCAAAAGAGAAGCTTACAGTCTACTATATAATATGTTAGGTGTTTTATGTAAATATAGGCATATGAAGCTCTGTATGTGTAAAGAGCCATCTTTAGTACACACGAACACTCAAACCCAATAAGTGCACACAAGCCACACACATTTTTTTTAAAACATCCACAGTATTGCTTCACATTCGCATAAGCAACTGCATAGCCATCACAGTAACCAGCGAACATCACCTTAGTATGTGCTTTGTAAAGACAAATTTAATGTTTTACATGCGAATATGTATCGTTTATATCAACATTTTCTAATGAGGCAGTGTGAATAATTGAAAAACTGAATAATTATGTCACCTGATGCTGGTTTCACTGGTGTTAGGAGAGAAGAGGAGGAACTACCAGTGCTACTTGGCATACCAACAGTCCAACCTGGTGAACAACAACAGTAATATTTCAAAGTACTGAATGCACTGCAACACCTATCATTTGTAAATAACTAATGTCACAATATGTGTCATTTTGTTACCTGATGGTCGTTTTACAGGAGTGGAAGTATAAAGACTGGTAACGGTCAGACCTCGAAAATAAAAAGACAAATACCTTTTTTAATGTCAAACTAATTGATACTGTATTGCTATTTTTCTCAGGCAACTTTCCTCTTACCTGTAATGCTATTTGTCAATCTAGATTGCTTTGTGAGTCGCACATAATGGAACTAGATGGAACTCGGCTTATGGTGCTCGAAACATATGTTTAAACATCAACAGTAATGTCTCTTTCCAGAAGTCATGATCGCGGTAGTTAGGGTTAGTTAAGCTGGATAACACAAATGTATCCTGGGTATGTTGAGCTCTTCTTGCGCGCGTGTAATTCGGTAGAAAGAAAATAGTTTCCACATGAAACCACTCACAACACGGTCTGTGGATGTTCTTGTGGAACCAGCATAATTCCTGGAAAGAGACATTGTTGTTGATGTTTTTCATGTGTTGGCACTTTGAGCAGCTCAAGCCGAGTGCCATGTAGTTCCATTGTATTCGAGGGAAGGCAGACATCTCTACGGCCCAAATCTCCAACACCCGGAACCACCTCGATTGATAAATAGCGCTACAGGTAAAAAGGAAAGATATGTATTTTTGATTTTGGGGTGAATTGTCTTCTACCTGTGGTCACATTAAACGTTGGCATTGTCGTTGTCATGCTCGACCCTTTATCCACGATATCTACATTGAGAAGAAGGATTTGATATTTGATATTTTTTGTGTTTGTATTTTGTATACTGTATATGCTCATGGTGGACCCCAGTCCACCACAAATATATACGTCTAAGTATACAGTGAGAATATTTACAGACATGATTTTGATTCTGATGTCAGACTGTCACAATGAAACTTTCCAAAAGGGCTGACATTTACAGTCCAACTGTGATACAACACCACACACATCAGCAAGCAATTCAAGTATTATATGTTTGTCAACCAATGTGACTTTGTATTATGTAATTTAAAGAAAGTGTGATCATCTATTATTGCTCAGAATAATAATAATACAACAATATTCTGACATCAAACTAACAAAAAGCATGTCACTGCATCATCACCCACAGGTGACATTTTAATGAGAATAGAGGTTGTTAAATCAGTATTCCTCTCTTTGTTTTGATTTGTAACCCCTTTTGTAACAAATTATCACCTGAAATTACACCACTTGTGTTGAATAGTAATATATTTATAGCAGTAAAAAAAAAAATCACTCACTGTGTATGGTGATGGAGGATGTGTCACTGTATGGATATGTAGAATGTATGTCTCCAACCTTTACAGCGTAAAAACATGTCACTTTAACCTCAGCAGGTGAACTCTGATGTGACA